>UESW01003033.1:74524-128495 GCA_900491605.1 Calamus simplicifolius | reverse complement strand
AATATCCTCAGTGTGATAGGGAGAAGACGGATAGAGAAGATACGCTGAACGAGCTCCGCACCAAATAAAGAGGCCACAAGGGAGCCGTTCTAAGCCTTGTTATCCTGATTAATAAGGTCTGAGACCCTCAGACCAATAGGAATGTCTGACTAACAAAGGTGGGCCAGCGGATCAGAGGGAGCTCAGCCAACCAAGTGTCAGTAAGGGCATCAATAGAGTTGCCATCGCCAATCATCCACGACGAATGGTTAATAACGGCCGGAGCATAACGGCAAACCTCTTTCCAGAAGAAAGAGCAGTTGGAATAAACTGAGGATGACTTTGGACGGACCAAACACCATATTTGGCACGCATGAACGAGCTCCACAGGCATCCTGGATCCAATAAGAATCGCGATGCGTGCCTAGTAATCAGCGCCGCTCTTCTGACAATGAGGGATTGAATCCCAAGTCCACCCTCTGAAATAGGCATGCACACAGAGTCCCAGGACAGTAAGTGAATCCCATGGCCGTCCTGCATAGAGCCCCAGAGGAAATCTCTGAACCATCTCTCCATCCTTTTTAAACAGGTAATCGGAATGGCAGCATTAGAGAGGATGTAGAGAGGAAGAGCACTGAGAACAGATCGAATCAGGGTAAGCCTAGCCATCATGGATAAACCAGAGACCTGCCTGCCATCCAATCTATCACGAACACGGTGCTCCAGCTCGATGAAATTAGAGCAGCGAGGCCTCGTACCCGTAATAGGAAACCCCAGATAAGAGAGGTTATCCGTCCGGGCATTAAGACCCAAAATGTGCATGATAGACTCACGGGTGGCAGCTCTAGTCTTCGGACTAAAAGATATCATGGATTTAGCAGTATTAATTTTCTGACTAGAAGCTCGACAATAAGACTGGATTACTGAAGCAAAAGAAGAAGCATTTCTGGAAGTGGCCCTGCCCATCAGGATGCAATCATCAACAAACAACAGATGAGATAATGAAGGCCCTTGGGACCCGGCTCTATAAGGGTCAAGACAAGAAACCTGCTGGGCCTGGTGAAGAGCTCTAGACAGAGCATCAGCAGACAGAATAAATAAGAAAGGGGAGAGGGGACATCCCTGCCTAAGACCCACAGCAGAGTGGAAATAGGTCGTCTGACCACCATTAACAATAAGAGAGAAGGACGGCCGATGAACACAAGCCTTAATCCATGCAATAAACAGCTCAGCAAACCCAAACTCGTGAAGAGAACGGTAAAGAAAATCCCAACACACTCTATCATAAGCTCTCTCCATATCCAGCTTCACAACCATCAAACACTGGCAAGCAGGGGCTCTGTGAAGATCATGCATAACCTCTTGAGCTAACAGAACATTATTAGAGATACACCGACCAGCAAGGAAAGCGCCCTGCTCAAGAGAGATAAGGCGGGGGATCACCACCCTAAGCCAAGAAACCAGCAGCCGAGCGCACACCTTATATAAAGTCGTGCATAGGCTGATAAGCCGGAAATGGTGCGGCATAGAAGCATCATGACGTTTCGGTAGCATAGTAACAAGAGTCTTATTCCACTCAACAGGGATGGATCTGGACATAAAGACCAGCTGAATGGCCTGCTCAACATCCTGTCGCACTATAGGCCAATAATGGTGAAAGAACAAAGGAGGAAACCCATCCAAACCTGGGGCCTTGTCCTGGCCGAGTTTCCAGAGGGCCAACCGAATCTCCTCAGAAGTAATCGGGATGGTAAGAGCATCATTCTCTGCCGCCGTCACCTTAAGGGAGGAAGGCACAGGATGAACAGAGGAACCATCGCCTGAGAGCTCATTCCACCGAGAGCGAAAGAAATGGAATAGCTGGTCAGTTATACCCTGAGTAGACTCCTGGACGTTCCCTAAGTCATCAATGAGCCACCATATCTGATTTGCCGCCCGACGCTTTAAGGTGATCTGATGGAAAAATCTAGTATTCTGATCACCTTTCTTGATCCACTGAATCCGAGATCGTTGTCTCCAATAGATCTCCTGCTGACGAAGAAGGGAATGGTGGAGGCCAAGACTGGAGCGAAGAGTGGACAGATCAGAATCCTAAAGATAGCCAAGACAATCTTCCTTGTCCTGAAGAGAAGCGATAACTTCTCCACCTCCTCAACTTGTCGAAAGATATCACCGACCTCCTCCCGATTCCATCTCAGAAGTCTGCGCCGAACAAGTTCCAGACACTGGGAATGGCGATAAGTGGCATTACCTCTGACAGGAATATGTCAAACTTGGGAAATAAGGGACCAGGCATCCGAATAAGAAGTCCAGAACTTTTCAAATTTAAACTGACCCCTGCACTGATCATCCCTATTAGTAAAAATAAGAATAGGGCAATGATTAGAAGCAATCCTGGACAAATGAGAAACACAGGCGGAAGGAAAGAGCTGAAGCCATTTATCAGTAGCCAGAGCCCTATCCAATCTCTCCCAGACCCGGGCAGAACCCTGGCAGTTGTTATACCAGGTGAATTGAGTAAATTGGAACCCCAAGCCCAATAGATTAGCAGAGGCAATGAAGGATCGGAATTCAGATATTCCTGAAGACTCCACAAACTGCCTTCCACCTCTCTTTTCATTAGCTCCCGTGATACAGTTGAAATCCCCCGCCACCAAAGAAGGAACACCTTTAGAAAGCAAAGACAACAGCTCATCTCAGAGAACACGACGAATCCAAAAATCAGTACTCGCATAAATACCAAAAAGAAGCCAGGGGGCCGAGGTTCCTTCAGAGATAACCAGAGCCACTTGCTGACCGCAGTGATGAAAGCCCTCAACTTTAATGTCAGTAGAACGCCATAAAGCCAGGATACCACCAGATAAACCATCAGATTCTATAGCATAGGAAGACCATGATCTGGACAGTTGTCTCCTAACATAGGCCAAACTTCGCCCAGATAAACGAGTCTCGACCAAAATATAAATATCACATTTATGGAGCTGCATGAGCCTCCCAAAAGAGGAGCGAAACGATGGTTTCAATGCTCCTCTAACATTCCATATAATAATCTTCATTTAGATCAGGGGGAGTCCTCCTGATCCCCTATCATCTCAGTGTCAGGGGAATCATTATCAGTAGGGTTATCTGCCATGGTGCACTGGCTCTGACTATCCATAGCTACATCGTCCCCAACCTCCTGCATAGCCTTCTTTAGAAGACATACAACAGAGTCGTGAGAGCAATGCTCCGGGGAAAGCAACTGGGAATCCTTATCGTAGACAGTTGAGGGCAGCGTGTCCGAAGCTTGGACCAACAAGGATCCCTGAGGAGCCGAAAGCCCATTTTCCTTCGACACCTTCAGCGATGCAGCAAAAGAGAGCGTGGGTGGCTTCTCTTGAATGCCTACATCAGGGGTTTTGCCCTTCCCTCTAAAGGCTCTAGAACCATCTCTAGAGGTAATTGGTTCCATAGGGCGGGCCCGCTTCAGTGGCACCGGATTAGCTTCCCTTCGAGATTTCGGCCTCCCTGCCGCTTTATCAGAACCCAAGAGGCCAAATGGGTTAAGTGAGATTGGAATTCGGTTAGTCTTCAGAGCTGCAATAGGCTCCCCACTGCTCTCGGCCAAAACGGCACAGGGAACAGTAATTGGCATGCCTCCTTCTCAGGCTGAAGCCCATCTCCTGAAACAGTAATCCCAGAGACACTAGCAAGACTCATAAGAGAGCTATCGTCCGTAGCCTTCCTCGAACCACCCGGCATCACAAAGGGAGAAGCCACCGACCTCAAAGAACCGGCCATCATCTCCGATTGCCTGCGAGCCGTCTTCTTCGGTAGCTGCCATCTGTCAGCTGTGCAGGGAGACAAGACGCATAGGCCTTCTGCGACTTAAACATAAAGTCCCTCGGCGCCAGTTGTGGAGCTCTCCGGCGCCTAACCGCCAACATCCAGGGCCCATAAAGAAGAGCAGGGGATGCCGAGGACGACACAGAAGCAGAGGGGCACCCCACGGAAGAGTGTAGAGCACCACACAAGGTGCAAATACCTTCTAAGTGTTCAAAAACAAAGGGCTGCCAGAAGGGGAGACCCGTACCTCGCAACCTTACTCCTGGCCGCAGCGGCTTCCTTAGATCAACATGGACGCAGGCTCTAGCATACCCACCTCGCTTCCGCTCCTTGGTTGCTGAATCAAGGAAGACGAATCTCCCGGCAGCAGCAAGGATGGAGCTCAGGATCGCCTCAGTCCAAAATTCCAAAGGCAGAGAGGGCAATTGGATCCATAACAGAGTAGTGGATAATGAAGCTTCCGATGGGATGAATTCCGGTCTCCAGTCTTCCATTGCTATCACTTGGCCATTTACAACCCAAGGGTTGCCCAGCGCCAATGATATTGTAGCTGGATCAGAGAATCAGAGCAGGTAATGGCGGTGGGCCAAACTGATTGATTCAATTTCTCCTGCAGCACCACCGCGACGAAGCTCACGGACAATGGATTCAGGAGGGATCCAGTGCGATAAGCTCCGTGTAATGATCGCCTTAGAGCCCCAATCAAACATTTTAAGCTCCAGCTCCTGAAGGGGAACCTGGACGACGTCAGGAAATCTTCGTTCCGGCTCCGATACAGTCGCCGGAGGTGGAGAGGACAACACCCACTCGAATCGGCTTCCATGGGAGCAAAATCCTTCCTTTCCTCCCGGCGTACCCCCATCCGAGGCCACCGGAGTGGCATTCGACGGCGACCCCATCGACTGACAGGAAGCCGAAGACAGGCACCGGAGATCGCCGGAGATCGAGCTCCCTTGTGCCATAGGCACGAATCTAAAAGCACGAGCAAAAACAGAACACCGGGAGCCTTAGCGCATGAACCTAAAAGCACAACAACTCCAACCTTTTCAATCAAACTTTAATTCAATCGTTCAAAATTTTATTTAATGTCTTCGACCTCTTATATAACCACATAATTTAAAAATGTACGATACCATCCATGCATAACCAGAAACTTGGTAGAATTTCTCTTAATTAAATATTTATTATGGGATAAAAATTAAATAGTAAGGTATTGATCTGTCTCATCCATTTGACTCTTGTTTTTACCCGTTGTACATTGAATTAGATAATCCATATAACAAAATAGTTGCTTTCAGCTTAAAATTTCTAATATGTTTAACATATAGTTTAGGTTCAAGTTAATAAATATTTGATCAATCCTATAACTTATCTAATTTATGTTAAATTTGATCGAATCCAATTGCCACCTTTGCTTAAGACTATTCTTAAGTTTCAAAAATGTTTAATTATTTTATTAATTACCATCACTCCGACTGTATCGTATATGGAAATGGTTTAACTCCTATAAAAGGGACGTAAGTAATGACGCCTGATCACCGGTCTCGAACATCGGAATAAGAGAGCTGCTTAATCTGTGGTCCCACGCCTGATCGGATGGCCTGCAAAAAGTCCCAAGACCGGAGGGATGCTTCGGTGGGGACCCTCCAAAGCTCAAGTCAATAACCAAGGTCACAGCTTAGGGAGAGCTCAGACGATCTCTGAGGGAAAAAAATGAGTCCTCCGAAAGAGGGAAATCCCTTTTTGGGTATCAGGGTAGCGAGTGTATGAGTTTGCGTACCTTGTTCCTGAGTGAACTTACCCTTTTATAGGGGGTTGACACCTGCACAACCACATGGAGTTCCGTAAGAAAGGAATGTCCGCGGGGTTTGTGGGGTTACGTGAATTTGGGCTGGTCGGAGGGTCCTGTCCCATCGGAGAGGAGAAAATGGCGGTTGGTGAGCTACGTCCCATCGGTCAGTGGGGCTGACAGGTAGTTAGGTCTAGTCCCATCAGCGGCGTAGCCAGTGGGTAATTAGGCCTGGGGATGCCAGGCGGCATGCATCAGAAGGACGGCGGCGCGAATAGCCAGGACCGTTCTGGGGCCGACCTGAGACAGCCTTGACCCCCCGGAGGGCACCGAGGCCGAGCAGGGTCAACTCGGCTGACTTGAAGATGCTAGAGCGGGGCCGACCAGGGATGGTTGGGGCCGACTCAGCCGACTTGGAGACACCGGGGCCGAGCGAGGTTGATCAGGGAAGGTCAGGGCCGACTTGGCCGATTCGGAGATGCCGGGACCGAGCGGGGCGACCAGGGAAGGTCGGGGCCGATTTGGCCGACTCGGAGATGCCGAGGCCGAGCGGGGCCGACCAGGGAAGGTCAGGGCGACTTGGCTGATTCGGAGATGCCGGGGCCTAGCGGGGCCGACCAGGGAAGGTCGGGGCCGACTCGGCCAACTTGGAGACATCGGGGCCGAGCGGGGTCGACCAGGGAAGGTCAGGGCTGACTTGGCCGATTTGGAGATGCCCGGGCTGAGCGGGGCCGACCAGGGAAGGTCGGGGCCGACTTGGTCGACTCAGAGATGCCGGGGCCGAGCGAGGCCGACCAAGGAAGGTCGGGGCCGACTTGGCCGATATGGAGATGCTGGGGCGGGGCCACCTTAAGATTTTGATTTTACCATAATTGCCCTCGTGGCTACGTCAGCCACATCAGATGCCCTCCACCCCTGAGCGCGAAGGGCCATGCGCCCGCTACCCTTTGGGCGAGAGGGGCACAAAAATTCAAAAAATGATTGCTCTTTAGTGCGCTTTTAATAGCTTGGTGAGCTGGCGCATCGTCCCGAGGCAGTGTCGCTTCGAAAATCTTCCATAATCATGCGGTAGGTGGGAGCTGACGCTAGCGTCGGATGCCTCGAAGAGGAAGCCTATTGGGGGAATGGAAAAAGGTAAAGGCTATCATTGTTTCTCCATTTTCTATGCCCCGCATTGGTCAGGGATCACGCTCCTTGACGCGAATCAAGGCGGCACGCCTCAGGCGCAGGCGAGATTTTCGGCGGACAGCTAGTGGTGCAATAGGAGAGCGCCATGTGGTAAGGCCTCGATTATCGTCGCTCGGAGATGGGGGTATAAAAGCGCCCCAAGGGCCTGAGGAAAGCTTTTACATTACCATTGTTTTCTTCCAGCTTTCCTTCTCCTGAGTTCTTCTGCGACTTGAGCCCTTTTGTCTCCAAATTCCCTTTGATTTCCAGATTTGTTTCATCTTTCCTTTTTATCCATGGACCGTCATGCCATTAGGGAGGGTAAGAGGCCTGTAGTTGAATCTTCTCATTCCGATAGTGAAGACCAAACCTCCTTAGCCCGTCAGGTTCCTCGTCTGGTGGGCGGAATCATCATCCGCGATCGACCAACGGTGACCGGGCCTCCGTTCGCCTCAGCCTCCCCTATTAGGGCAGTTCCTGTGTCCTCCCGTCGTCCGGGACAACCTCCGGTGGTGAGTTCTGATCCGGCAGGTTTGTCCGGAGTGGCCTCAACCGTGACCCCTGAAGACGTAAAGGCCATTAGGGCTAAGTACATGGTCCCCAGCTTCATTCATCTGTTCGTGCCGGGGCCCGAAGATAGAGTGACCTCCACCTACCCCGATCGGGTTGCTCTGTATGAGGCATTTTTTGGTGTGGGCTGCGCCTTCCTCTCCACCCTTTTTTCCTGAACCTTTTAGATAGGTATAGGCTAGTGCCGGCGCAGTTGACTCCGAACTCGATTCGGATCATCTGCACCTTTGTTATTCTTTGCTATTTCCAGGAGGCCTGGCCGGGGTTATCACTGTTCCGGGCATTTTATAAACTCCACTGCCAAGGTGAGGGGGCCTGGTGGGCTTTCACCGCAAGGCCAGGTAGGGCCTTCCCCCTAGGTCTTCCGTCCAAGATTAGGGGATGGAAATCCCACTTCCTTTTTGCCCATGTCGATGGGGTGAGGACCGACTCAATGGAGCCGGACACCAGCTCCAATGACAATGCCACCATGGGGGAGAGAGATAGGGAACTCTTCACCCAGTTGTCCAACTGCCAAATCCCTGGCTACAAGGAACTCATGTCTGAGGAGAACCTGATAGAAGCCAAGTTGGCCCTGGCGGTCGGTGAGCATGATGCCTGATTCCTTCTGTCTCGACCAGAGGATTGCTATATGCTGTCGCTAACACTTCTCATTTTTGGATGCAGCGATGAAGTTCTCCACCGGTGCATTTGAGGCTGCCTTGAAGCAGAAGAGGTCGTCAGCTGGGGAACGTCAAGACCGGCGAAGAAGGCCCGAAGAGGGAGCGGGCTGGGCTGACCCAAGTCGCTGAGGTCCCCAAGGCTCCAATGCCTGCAGAGGAGCCGGCTAAGGAAGCACCGGCTGGAGAAGTGGTCCCGAGGCTGGCCAGGACTAAGATAGAGGAGGGAGAGATTCCATCCACCACCAGAGCTGCCGTGGTGATTGTGGATCTTGAGGAGGAAGCTCCTACCGCTGCCGACTTGCCCGAGGCGGGGCAGGTTACAGTTGCTGTCAGCCCTCCGACTGCCCCAAGACAGAGATGGAGAGGGCTTCCCCAACTGCCGGAGAGAGGGAGCAAGTCGCCAAAGAATCCAACGCTGGGGTGCAGGTGACCGGGGAGCAGAGGGATGGGCCGGAGAGCTCATCCCAGCGGTTGGTGCGCCACCCGACCCATCCTCAGGTCGAAGGTCTGCAGGAGGGGCTGATGCGGCTGGCCCCTAGGCTCAATTCAATGGCGGACACTGCGCAAGCCGCACGTCTTCTATCAAGAGTCTGGACTGCCGAGTCTGAGGAGGAGACGCGGGGATTGAGCCACTCCGTGCTCCTGGATATGGTGATGGTTGCCGTTGTCCAAGTAATCTTCTGAGTTCTCTCTGTTTCCGAATGTGTCTTTTGATGCTCCAATCTTTTAGGATTAACATGTTCCCCTTGCTGTAGATGGCCAATGGCGCGATCGGCCTTCGTGAGGCGGTGGCCCATTCTTTGGATGCGCTCACAAGGGCCATGGTGCGGGCCGACAAGTACAAGAAGGAGAGCATGGCGCAGTCCCAGAGCCTTGCTTGACTTTACCAGGAGGCCAAGGCCCGGGAGGAGAACCTGGGCGGCTGAATAAGGGAGGCAGAATGCCAGGCCGAAGCCAAGAGTGGCCGGGCATCCGTGGCTGAGGCCAAATTGGAGCTAGTCTCGGACCGACTGAAGACCGCTGCGGTGCAGAATGAGGAGCTGGTCCGTCAGCTTCAATGCGCCGAGAGGGAGGTCGGAGCGGCGTGAGATGAGGCCCGGGCCGCCGTGGAGAGAGCTGCCACTGCGGAGAAGGCGGCAGTTGAGGTGGGCCATGAGAAGGCTGGGGCTGGGGCCTATGCAGACGAGGCCAACGCACGAGCCGAAGAAGCCGAGGGCCGAGCCAGGGAGGCCGTGGCGCAAGTCCAGAGGCCAAGGCCAGGGCACAGAGAGCCGAGGCCGAGGCAGGGCAGGCCGTCTCCAGCTACAAGTCCTCACCGGAGTTCAGGAAGGAGGTCCTCGAGGCCAACCTCGATGCTTACGTCAAGGGCTTCGAGATGTGCAAGACTAAGGTGTCTGCGGCTCTTAAAATTGACATTGCCAAGCTCGAGGGAATCCGGCCCGGGGAATCTGATGAGGAGCCGGTGGAGGAAGAGGATGACAAGGGAGAGCCAGGCCCAAACGAGCCCTGAAAAGTTGTTATTTCTTTTCCCTTTTCTTTTTGTAACTGGCCTCGGGCTAAATTTTGTACTTCAATTTTATTATCAATGAAGAAGAACATTTTGTGGAGACGCTTTTGTCCTTTGTCTTGCTCGTTTCTTCTTTCCTCTGGGCTGAATATTTTATTGTACGACTAGCAATAAGACGGGTCCCATACCTGTTGATGAGAGAGGGCCTTTCTTCTGAGATGCCCCTTTACTCTGAGTGTT
The DNA here is from genome assembly GCA_900491605.1 of Calamus simplicifolius. NCBI lineage: Eukaryota > Viridiplantae > Streptophyta > Magnoliopsida > Arecales > Arecaceae > Calamus > Calamus simplicifolius. Next base: position 118,756 of record UESW01003033.1, on the reverse strand, counting down.
GCGCACGTTGATAATGACGTGGCCAAACCATTGTATCAGGTTGGCCAATGTTGAGATGCATCTTCGAGGTATAAACTAACCGCATAGGAGATTACTTAGGATGCCTTGAGCTGTCGTAGGCCGTTTGAAGGGAGATTCATCTGTGCTCGAATATTCTAAGGACTTAGAACGATCCGAGGGCAACTTAGCGCCGAGATCGGCTTGAAAATGCCCGGGGCCAAGTAGGGCTTGACCAGAGAAGGTCTGGGCCGACTCGGCTTGATCTTGGAGATGTCAAGACCGAGTGGGGCCGACCAGGGGTGGTCGGAGATGACTCGGCAGACTTGGAGATCGTGAGGGTCGGCGAGCTCTTTTAGAACCATCTCGGAGGTTTGTGTGCCACCCAAGGGGCGACTCGGCGGGTACGGAGCCTTTAGGGTCTTAACCGCCTCGGGGGCACCTCTGTGCCTGGGCCGAGTGGTGTCCCGTAGGCTGCAATGCCGCTGAGCTCCTTTAGAACCACCTCGGGGGTTTGTGTACCGTCCGAGGGGCGACTTGACCGGGTACGGAGCTATTAGGGACTTGAACTGACTCGGGGGCGTCTCCAAGCCAGACTGAGTGGTCTCCCGTTAGCCGCGATGCTGATGAGCTCCTTTTGAATCGTCTCGGGGGTTTGTGTGCCGCCTGAGGGGCGACTCGACCGGGTATGGAGCTGTTAGGGACTTGAATAGACTCAGAGGCCTCTGTAAGCCGAACCGAGTGGTGTCCCATTAGCTGCGATGCCGGTGAGCTCCTTTTGAACCGCCTCGGGGGTTTGTGTGCCGCCCGAGGGGTGACTCGATCGGGTATAGAGCTGTTAGGGACTTGAACCGACTCGGGGGCGTCTTCAAGCCGGACTGAGTGGTGTTTCGTTAGCCGCGATGCCGGTGAGCTCCTTTTGAACCATCTTGGGGGTTTGTGTGCCGCCGAGGGGTGACTCGACTGGGTACGGAGTTGTTAAAGACTTGAACCAACTCGGAGGGCGTCTCCAAGCCGGACCGAGTGGTGTTCCATTAGCCGCGATGCCGGTGAGCTCCTTTTGAACTGCCTCGGGGGTTTGTGTGCCGCCCGAGGGGTGACTCGACCGAGTACGAAGCTGTTAGGGACTTGAACTGACTCGGGGGCTTCTCCAAGCTAGACCAAGTGGTGTCCCGTTAGCCGCGATGCCGGTGAGCTCCTTTAGCGAGATCTGGTCCTTGAATGCAAGGGAGAGCGGGCTGTGGCATTGGAAGGGACCCTTTTATTGCTCGTATTCTGGGGGTAACATCATTGATAATACCGGCAGAGATTATCTGCGTTCCAGGTACGCGGAATGGGTTGTCTGTTGAGCTCTTCTAGTATGTATGCCCCTCGGTGGAGTGTCTCGGTGATACGGTAAGGACCCTCCTAGTTGGGGGATAGTTTTCCCCCCTCCGTAGGCTTAGATACCTTAGCCTTTCTTAAAACCAGATCTCCACGGCCAAAGACCTTGGGACAAACTCGGGCATTGTAGTACTTAGCTGCCCGCTGATGGAAAGTCGCCATACGCAGCCTTGCCCGGTCATGTGCTTCGTCGATAAAGTCTAAGTTAGCTCGTATCAATGTGGAATTATCTTCCTCGTTGAAGGACTCCACGCACAGACTGGGCAGTCCGATCTCAACAGGGATGACGGCTTCGGATCCGAAGACGAGACTGAAGGGGGTCTCGCTTGTCGGGGCTCTAGGGGTCGTATGGTAAGCCCATATCACACTGGGGAGTTCCTCCACCCATCGACCTTTTGATCCATCTAGCCGAGTCCTGAGCCCTCTAAGAATGGTGTGGTTCATGACCTCGACCTCCCCGTTGGTCTGGGGGTGGCCGATAGAGGTGAATCGATGGTGAATGCCTAGCTCGCCACAGAAAGTCTTGAATGCTTCATTGTTGAACTGGCGACCGTTGTCCATGACGAGGGTGCGTGGTAGGCCAAAGCGACATATAATCGACTTCTAGAAGAAGTCTTTGACTTTACTCTCGGTGATCTTAGCCAGCGCCTCGACCTTGATCCACTTGGTGAAATAGTCGATGGCTACTGGCAAGAATCTCCGCTGTCCCGAAGCTGGGAGGAATTGCCCAAGGATGTCCATTCCCCAATGGGCGAAGGGCCAGGGGGCTGAGAGCGAGTTGAGCAGGATAGACGGTTGGTGTTGGATGTGTGCGTGGCGCTGGAAATCATCGCACTTCTGAACTAGTTTGGCAGCGTCCTCCCTCATGGTAAGCCAGAAGTATCCCTGCCGAAGGGCCTTCTGGGCCAGGGACCTGCCCCTCAGGTGATTTCCGCATATGCCTTCATAGATTTCTCTAAGGATGTAGTCGGCATCGGCAGGTCCTACACATCTGAGCAGGGGGTAAGAGAATGACCTCCTATATAGACGTCTGTATAGGAGGACGAATTTGGAAGCCCTCCACTTGAGCAGCTTGGCTTCATTGCGATCATCAGGGAGGGTGCTGTCAGTGAGATAGCGACGTAGGCATCCATCCATGTAGGCTCTTGGGTGAGCGGGAGGACTTCCTCGCCATCTTCTATGCTGGGCCTTTCTAGGTATTCGATGTAGGCATCTCTTGCGATACTGTCGGCGGAGGTAGCCAAGCGAAAAAGGATGTCGGCCTTGGCTTTCTCACTCCGGGGGATGTAACTGATGCTGAAATAAGCTAACGGAGAGACCAAGAGCCGAACCTTGCCCAGTATTAAGTCATAGAAGGGTCACACGCCTCGTACTCTCCGTTGATTTGTCCGGAGATGAGTTGCGAGTCGGTGAAAGCTCTGAGATGCCTTATTCCAAATTCTTGGGCCAGCCTTAATCCTGCTAGCAAGGCCTCATACTTGGCTGGTTATTGGTGGCTTTGAATAGAAACCGTAGGGTGCATTCTGCTTTCTCTCCACCCAATCCGGTAAGAATGAGACCGGCACCGCTTCCCTGAGAGTTTGACATGCCATCTACATGGAGGATCCAGGTTTCTCCATCGCTGCTTGGCCCGAGCTCATGCTGTTCCATGGAAACCTCCCTGGTCTCCTCATCCGCCCAAGTGCACTCGACTAGGAAATTGGCCAGGACTTGGGACTTTAAGGCCGGTCGCGCTTGGAAGGAGAGGTCAAACTCTCCTAGCTTGATATCCCACTTGGCAAGCTGGCCTGAGGTGTCTGGATGAGCCAGAATGGCTCGGAGGGGCTGGTCCGTGAGCACCACTATGGGATGAGCTTGAAAATAAGGGCGAAGATGCCGAGCGGAGATGATCAGAGCAAGGATGATTTTTTCTATCTTGGAGTACCTGACTTCTACGCCGTGGAGCACCTTGCTTACGTAATAAACGGGCTTCTGGGTTCCATCAGCGTCGAGATGCACCTAGACTGAGCTAACGGCCTCTGAAGAAGCAGCTAGGTAGAGGAAGAGACTTTCTCCACCCCTTGGTTTGGATAAGAGCGGAGGAGAAGATAGAAATGCCTTCAGGTCGTCGAAGGCTTTCTGGCAGTCGTCCGTCCACTCGAAGTTGTTTACTTTCCGTAGGGCCTTAAAGAAGGGCAAGCACCTCTCACTGATCTGGAGAGAAAATGACTTAAAGCTGCCCCCCTTCCCGTTAGTCGCTGTACTTCCTTCTTGCTTGATGGTGGTCTCATGTTGAGGATAGCGCTGATTTTCTCTGGGTTTGCTTTGATCCCCGCTAAGTCACCATAAAACCCAGGAACTTGCCCGTCGTGACTCTGAAGGTGCATTTCTTGGGATTCAGCTTGACCTGAAAGCGGCGAAGGTTGCTGAAAGTTTCCTCTAGATCAGAGATATGATCAGAAGTGTGGATGCTCTTGGTCAGCATGTCATCCACGTAACTTCCATGTTCCGACCTAGCTGATCCTGAAATACCATGTTAATCAATCTTTGATAGGTCGCCCCCGCATTCTTGAGACCGAAGGGCATCACTTTGTAGCAATAAATCCCCTTTTCTGTCACAAAGGATATGTGCTTTCATCACTGGGGTCCATCCTTATCTGATTGTATCCGGAGAAGGCATCCATGAAGCTGAGGAGCCCATGGCGGAGGTGGAATCTACCAGCTGGTCTATCCTTGGCAGGGGGAAACTGTCTTTTGGACATGCCTTATTGAGGTCGGTGAAGTCGATGCAAATTCTCCAGCTCTCTTTTGCCTTTTGCACCATGACCACGTTGGCCAGCCAGCTAGGGTAATGCGCCTCTCGGATGTGGCCGACACTGAGTAGTTTGTTAACCTCCTCATCGATGGCCTTTTGTCGCTCGGGAGCGAAGCTCCTCTTCCTCTGGTGGATTGGACGGTGCTTCAGATCAATGTTGAGCTTGTGGGTGATTACTTCTGGAGGAATGCCGGGCATGTCAGATGCTGACCAAGGGAAAACGTCTGAGTTGGCCCGCAGGAAGGTCAGGAGGCGATCGCGATCCTTCGGGGGAAGGAGTCCGCCGATGCACACGATCTTCACCGGATCATCCCCGAGGGGAAAGGTCAGGAGGTGCTCGGCCGGCTCCCCTCTCCTGTCGAACTCCCTGGGGTCAGGTGCCTCTGGGACCGGCTCGGCCTCCAAGGGGCTTGACGCTGTGTGATAGCAGGGCAGAACTGAACCGATCTCTCCTTTCATCTCCCCAACACCTCCGCTAGTAGGGAACTGCACCAGCAGGCGTCGGGTGGAGATAATCGCATCCAATAGATTTAAGCCTGGGCACCCGAGAATGGCGTTGTATGCCAAGGGGACCTGCACAACCAAGAACTTCATGATCACTGTGCTTTGGCATGGTGGTGTTCCGGTTGTCACAGGCAAAGATATCTTGCCCTCAACCCTTACCGAATCCCTAGTGAATCCGACCAACGGGGTTGCTACAGGCTGGAGAGAGTCTAGAGATAATTCCATCCGAGAAAAAGCATCATAAGTGAGGATATCAGCTGAGCTGCCACTATCAACCAATATCCTTTTTACAGGATGCTTGGCGATCGTCATAGAGACGCCGATGCCTTCATTGTTTACATTCTCAAAATTCACCGATCCCCCCCCCCCCCCCCGAGAACTACATTACCCGATGTGTCCTTCCCTCTTAGCCGCTTGGATGAGGAAACCACTCCCCAAGACACCATTCCAACTGTCCGCTCCATGGGGGTGTTGTCAACAGCGGCCTGAGCAGGTGGGGGTCCCATGAGTGCCAGCAGAGGTTGTGGCCCCTTCTGGACATATTTACCGAGGTAGCCCCTCTGGATGAGCTCCTCAATAGCGTGCTTCAAGCTAAATCACCTGTCGGTATCGTGCCCGTAGTCTCGATGGAATCGGCAATAACGGCTCTTGTCGTGGTGAGGACCTTTTTTCATAGAAGGAGGGTGCTGGAGATAAGGCTCGCCCTCGATTTCTATCAGGATGTGGGATTGAGGGGCGAGGAGAGGCGTGAGCTTGCTCTCGTCGGGGATGGGGCTTCGATGCCTATTGTCGGATCGGCGAGGCGGGTCAGGCCACCGGTGGCGAGAGGGCCTGCTCGGCTCGAGGCGAGCAGGCTTGCGGTTTGATCTCCTTGATGATTCCTGGCGGGTGAGGTCGGCTCCATTTGCACGGATGTACTTCTGGGCCCAGAGGAGAAGGTCGGAGTTGGAACTTGGGGGCATCTTGTCCAGAGAAAAGGTAAAGCGGGACAGGAGGAGTCCCCGCTTTAGCACCAGTGTTGCCACCGCATCATCCAGATGGTAGAATTCAAGGGCGGCGGTTTTGAACCGGGACATGAAGTCCCACAGCGATTCCCCCTCCTTCTGGCGATGGAGAAGAGGTTGTCCACGACCCTCGGGATTCACTGGTAGGCATCAAAATGTACCAGAAAGGCCTTTTCTACTCCCGGAAGGAGTCGATGCTATGGGGGGATAGGTACGAGTGCCAAGCACGAGCAGCCTTCCGTAGAGTAGCAGGGAAAGCTTTGTAGAGAAGGGCGTCTGACGCACCCTGGACTTGCATCATGGCCTTGTAGCTCTCGAGGTGGTCAAGAGGATCCATCGTACCATGTACGGATCTATCTGGGGGAATCAAAATCTAGAGGGGACGGGCTCCTCCAGAATTCGGCGAGTGTAAGGAGGAGGTGTCATACTTCTCCTTCGGTTGGTTGTTGATCTTTCTAGCGAGCTCGTCTAGTCACCGGTTGTACTCGTCCAGGCGCTCCTCCACCTGGCGGTTGATTGTCGGGGCCCTCCGAGATGGCTCGGAGGATGAAGAAGAGGAAGATGAAGAAGAAGGAGAAGGACGTGGAAGATGGGACTTTCGCTTTGGTTCCTCCTGGCGGTGCGGCTCTGGAGGAAACTTGCTCGGGCCACAATCTGGAGATCGTGGCCGCTTGAGGGACTCATGGCGAGGCTTCCTTGGAGAAGCTTAGCGACGACCGGCCTCTCGTTGAGAAGAACCTCCCCTTGTAGACTGTTGACTTGCAGGAGGAGCTGTCTGATACTGGGTGGCCACGGACTACTGCTGCTGAAGTCGGTGGACCATGGCGGTGAGGGTCTGAACTTGCCGAGTGAGGGTTGTCAGCTGCTCCGCAGCCGGGGCAACCGCTTCTGGTTGAGGGGAAATGACAGGAGGATCAGCGACAGGTAGGTTGGTCTCCTGCTGCTTAGTCGGGGGAAGATGCCCCCCGGGGTGGCTGACTGAGGCATCCTGAGCTTATGTCATCACCATTGTTGGGAGAGGGAGAGAAAAGAGAAGTATACTGTAGGGTTTAGGCCTTCTTTGCTTGCCTCACCTCCTTCCTGGCGCGCCAATCTGATGACGCCTGACCATCGGTCTTGAACGTCAGGAGAAGAGAGCTGCTTAATCTGCGGTCCCACACCTGATCGGATGGCCTACAAAAAGTCCCAAGATCGGAGGGATGCTCCGGTGGGGACCCTCCGACACTCAAGTCAGTAACCGGGGTCACAGCTTAGGGAGAGCTCAGACAAGCTCTAGGGGGAAAAAATGAGTCATTCGAAAGAGGGGAATCCCTTTCTGGGTATCAGGATAGCGAGTGTATGAGTTTGCGTACCTTGTTCCTGAGTAGACTTGCCCTTTTATAGGGGGTTGACACCTGCACAACCATGTGGAGTTCCGTAAGAAAGGAATGTCCATGGGGTTTGCGGGGTTGCATGAATTTGGGCTAGTAGGTGGGTCCTGTCCCATCGGAGAGGAAAAAACGTCGGTTGGTGAGCTACGTTCCATCAGTCAGTGGGGCTGACAGTAGTTAGGCTCAGTCCCATCAGTGCGTGGCCAGTGGGTAATTGGGCCTGGGGATGCCAGGTGGCGCGCGTCAGAAGGACGGCGGCGCGAATAGCCAGGACCATTCTGGGGCCGACCTGAGACAGCCTTGACTCCTCGGAGGGTGCCGAGGCCGAGCAGGGCCGACTCGGCTGACATGAAGATGCCAGAGTAGGGCCGACCAGGGAAGGTCGGGGCCGACTTGGCCGACTCGGAGATGCTGGGGCCGACCAGGAAAGGTCGGAGCCGACTCGGTCGACTTGGAGACGTCGGGGCCGAGCAGGGTCGACCAGGGAAGGTCAGGGCCGACTTGGCTGATTTGGAGATGCCGGGGTCGAGTGGGGCCGACCAGGGAAGGTTGGGACCGACTTCGCCGACTTGGAGACGCCAGGGCCGAGCGGGACCGACCAGGGAAGGTCCGGGCTGACTTGGCCGATTCGGAGATGCCGGGGCCGAGCGGGGCCGACGAGGGAAGGTCGGGGCCGACTCGGTCGACTTTGAGACGCCGGGGCCGAGCGGGGTTGACCAGGGAAGGTCAGGGCCGACTTGGCCGATTCGAGATGCCGGGGCCGAGCTGGGCCGACCAGGGAAGGTCGGGGCCGACTCGGAGATGCCGGGGCCGACGGGGCCGACCAGGGAAGGTCGGGGCTGAGCGGGGCCGACCAGGGAAGGTCGGGGCCGACTTGGCCGATATGGAGATGCCGGGCGGGGCCGCCTTAAGATTTGGATTTTACCATAATTGTCATCGTGGCTACGTCAGCCACATCAGTAAGCATTAGCTAGAAGAATGTGTGCAAGCTTAATGGGAAAAAGTCCATACAATGTTGGTTTCTTTTTATGTTTTGCCATTCTATTGGCAAAATAGTCTGCAACCTTATTTCCTTTCTTGGAAGTGTGAATGCATTAGAAGTCATAAATAAATGATAAGACAAACTAGATGTCTCAAAGTAGTAAATGAGGTAGTCAGTGGAGCCTTCATAAATCCAGGAAGTTATTGTGGTAGAGTCACCTTCTAAGAGAATGGTTGTGTTTAAGTATAGGTCCAATGTAAATTTGATACCAAACCAATCAACAGTGAAAACAGATGGGACAAAGAGTATTTTTATTGGGATGACCATACCTCCGATTAGTCTCCTAGCGCAGCCATGACTAATAAACTCAAAGCCTACAGATGATGGATGGATAAAATCATTGAAGTCGACCTTAATTGTGCCTGATCGAGGGTGATTTAAACTTTATATGGAGTTAGTAGATTTGGGTTGAGCATAAATGAGTTCAAATCAATATTGATTTAACTCATTAAATACGATTAATAAACAAGTCATGTCTCAATTGAGCTATTAACTCAAATTGATCAACAAGTGATCTAATTATAAAACGGGTTAATTCGAGCAACACAATTTGTTAATCCAAATGTGACCCACTAAATTTGTTTAACTTATCCAATTTAATTTCATCTTTTAAATTTTAACCATCAAGATCATTATTTTATCATCATACGAGATTCAACGTATAGAACTGGACTGAGGATGATTGTAGATATATAATTATTTTATAATTGAATTAGTATAATATTGGTTACATAGGTTAAATGATATAAAATCTGATTTTATATTATACAAGTTGAAGACAAGTAATATATTCATATCAACTCGAATAAGATCTAATTATTAAATTGATTATATAGGTCATGTCATGTAAACCATACAGTATATAGGTTATTGGATTTAGATTTAGATTTCTAACATGATTAATAAATAGGCTAGGTTCGATTTGTTCCGTTTGCTATTATACTCTTAAGTTGATATAACTCATTTATAATCTTTTAACATGATTTGCAACACTTGTGTAGAGGGCTTGCAACAGAATGTGACCCGATGCACGAATGATTGGAGATAGAGTGATGGTGTTGAAGAAATTCTTTATGCAAGGCATTGTATATGACAAGATGTTGTAGCTGGTATATAGCAAGGAAGAAGAAATTAATAGAAAAATAAAGGAAAAACATGAAGAAAAAATGCGTAAGGGATTTATGATGGTTTGGTTCGATTGATCTATGTCCACCCTGATAAAGATGAGAATAATTTCATGAAAAAATGGCCCAAAAATTTACAAAACTCTTTCATAAAACCCTAAATCCTTACACCCAACCAAAACCTCTCTTAGATTTTTCAATAATACTCAAGGTTACCCTAAAAGCCAAGGTTGTACATGTGCTTATATAGATATGGAATATATAGTATTTTACATGGATTAAGATTCATATTCTTCTCACTATGGAAACATCCATAATATTCAATATAGACTATGATCCATATTCTCCATATATAAAATATATCTATATCATGTCATGTCCATAATGGGCCATCTCTATATTGGGCTTATGAACCTCAGGTTGAACTCTAACAAATTTTATCTTTTGACTTGAGGTTTACAAAACTAACCATCCTAAAACTTCTTCATCATTTTTGTCGCCTACCCTGGTAGGCATCAGCCTTAATGGACTCCAACCAAGTCCATACAGTGCTTTAACTTATTTTTGATCATAGTTGCTATGCTTCCAGCATACTCCTTTCTCTTTACTGCTTCCATATATTTTACACTCTTAGCTATGGCAAACACATAAGCATTATGTTTGCAAACTATATGGGTAGAATGATCTACCTCCTTTTATGATCGATAACTATGCTATGGTATTGTTATAGAGATGCTTTTGTATCTTATGTAATTTTTTCAAATTGCACCTTCACCTTTAACTAAGCTAGCTAGTCTCTTATGACTCTCTCTTATGGCTCAGCTCAATGCTAAGGCCATGAATGTCTTGTATTGTTCATTAGATGCAAACGAATTTAATCGCATTTCTACATGTAATTCTGCAAAAGAAATATGGGATAGATTAGAGGTTACCCATGAGGGTACTAATCAAGTAAAGGAATCTAAAATAAATACTCTTGTTCATAAATATGAATTATTTAGCATGGAGCAAACTGAAACTATTGCATGCATGTATACTAGATTCATCGATATTTAATGGTTTGAAAAGTCTAGGCAAGACCTATACTAATTCTGAATTTGTTCGCAAAATTCTTAGGTCACTACCAAGGATTTGGGAAGCAAAAGTGACAGCAATCCAAGAAGCCAAGAACCTCAACACCTTACCCTTGGAGGAGCTACTTGGATCCCTTATGACTCATGAATTAACTATGAACCAGCACATAGAAGAAGATGTGAAGAAAAAAAGACTATAGCTCTTAAGGCTGCAGAAAGTGAGGAGAGCTGCAGTGATAATGATGATGATGATGATGAGACAGCTCTTCTAGCAAGAAAATTCAAAAAATTCATGAGAAGAAAGAGACCCTTCCACAAGAAGAAATCTGGAATTAAGATGGAAGAAGAAAAAGAAAAGGACAAGGACAAGGACAAAGAGAAAGACCCCTTGATTTGCTATGAGTGTAAGAAACCGGGGCACTTTAGATACGATTGTCCACAATTGAAGAAGACTTACAAGAAGAAGAAGAAAGCCTATGTTGCAATCTGGAGTGACAGCGATGAATCCTCTTCAGAGGAAGAACAAAAAGAAGTTGCAAACATTTGCTTTATGGCAAACGACGACAGCAAGGTAAGTTCCGAAAACCCTAGTGATGAGTTTGCATTTGATAAATTATTTGAAGCTTTCAATGAACTAGTAGATGATTTTAAAGTTTTAAAAAAGAAATACAAATCTTTGAAAAATGATAACTCAATTCTTATTAAATAAAAAGATGATCTTACTAATGAAATTAAAATGCTGAAATCTGAAAAAGAAAATATGACAAAAGAAAGAGAATCAATTTCCAAGAAAATGATAAGCTAAAGAAGGAAGTTGATAAATATAAGAATATTATTGATAAATTTACTTATAGTTCTGAAAAACTTAATTTATTGTTAAGCAATCAAAGAGCTATATATGATAAAGCTGGTTTAGGATATAGACCTAACTTAAAACAAAAATTTGTCAAAAACTTTTTTAGAAAAGAACAAAATAGAGATAATATTACATGTCATTATTGTAACAAGAAATGTCATAAATCCTATGAATGTGATGCAAGAAACAGTAACAAAAAATTAAGTAGCAAAAGCAAGAAAATTTGGGTTCCCAAAGGAACGATATTTTATGCTACTAACCATGAAGGACCCAAGAAGGCTTGGGTACCTAAATATAAGACTTAATTATTCTTGCAGGAGTGTCTTGCGGCCAAAAATTCAAAACGAAAATGGTATCTCAATAGCGGCTGCTCAAGACACATGACGGGTGACAAGGATCAATTCATCACCCTTGAGAGCAAAAGAGGAAGAGTTGTTACGTTTGGTGACAATGGCAAATGCCAAATCATGGAGTTTGATAATATTCAAATAACTCTCTCCATATATATTGAAAATATTTTATATGTCAATGGTTTAAAACATAATCTTATAAGTATTAGCCAATTATGTGATAAAGGCTTTAAAGTATCATTTGAAGCATCAATCTGCACTGTTTCTAATCCCATTGATAATAGCATTGTTTTTATTGGGAATAGAAATGGCAATGTATACTTGATTGATTTAGACAATTTGTCTACTAGTAATCATTGCTTAGTTGCTAATAATGCTAATATGAATGAGATTGGTTGGTTATGGCATCGTAGATTAGGTCATGCAAGCACACACCTTATTTCAAAATTAATAAGAATAGATTTAGTAAAAGGACTTCCACAACTAGACTTTGAAAATAACAAAATTTGCGATGCATGTCAATTTGGAAAACAAACTAGAAATTCTTTTAAAACCAAAAATATTGTTTCCACTTCTAGGCCACTTGAACTACTTCACATGGATCTTTTTGGACCTACTAGAACCACAAGTCTAGGAGGAAAGAAATATGGTGGATGGTCTTTATATTATTAATCATGTTTCTCCTACTGTGCAACTAAATGAAGTGAATAACAATAATAGACCATGTAAGAGAAAACATCCTTCTGAAATGAATCAAACTTATATTTGGCACTTGCGCCTAGGTCATATAAATCTAAGACGGATTTCTAGACTGGTTCAAGATGGACCATTAGGTTCATTGGAAGTAGAGGCACTACCGGTCTGTGAATCTTGCTTAGAAGAAAAAATGACCAAACGGCCATTCTCGGCCAAAGGCAATAGAGCTAAGGAGATATTAGAATTGGTTCACTCTGATTTGTGTGGCCCAATGAACATCCAAGCTAGAGGTGATTTTGAGTACTTTGTCACTTTTATTGATGATTACTCAAGATATGGGTATATTTATCTGATGCGCCGTAAGTCTGAATGCTTTGAAAATTTTAAAATTTTTAAGACAGAAACGGAGAACCGTCATGGTAAAAATATCAAGACACTACGATCCGATCGTGGTGGTGAGTACCTCTTAGGGGAGTTCACAGATTACTTATTAGATGCTGGGATTGAATCCCAGTTGTCTGCACCTAGTACGCCACAGCAGAATGGTGTAGCTGAAAGAAGGAATAGGACTCTTATGGATATGGTTAGATCTATGATGAGTTATTTAGACTTACCTATTTCGTTTTGGGGATATGCATTAGAGACAGCTGCATATATTCTTAACTTGGTACCATCTAAGTCAGTACCTAAGACACCCACAGAACTGTGACTGGGCGCAAGCCTAGTCTAAGACATGTTCGGGTTTGGGGTTATCCAGCACATGTACTAAAAGGTAAACCAGATAAGTTGGAATCAAGGACAGATGTATGCTTCTTTGTTGGATATCCTAAAGGAACAAAATGTGGTTTATTTTATTGTCCTAAGGATCAGAAGGTCATTGTTAGCACCAATGCCGATTTTTGGAGGAGGACTATTTTATAGACCACAAACCCAGAAGTAAAATTGCTCTAGAAGAGTTGAGAGGCGATAAAACTAGACTGGCTCCTTTAATACCAATAGTACAAGCAGAAACACCACAAGAAAGTAGGTTCCCAAACTTCCCAATAACTATTCGTAGTGGGAGAAGTATAGTAATACGAACTGACCCTGAACTGATACAAAAGGATACCATTAATGCACCAGTTTCAGAACTAGTGCAGGTTGATGGAGCACAAGGATCAGAGTCAGATCGTATTACTACAAGCACATATAATCAGGTTGTGCTTCGTCGTAGTGGGAGGGTTATAAATACACCTAAACGGTATATGTTCCTTGGAGAGTCATATGATAGAATCTCTAATGAACTGGATACCGAACCCAGTAGCTACAATGAAGCATTACAGGATAAAGATGCAACTCTTTGGTAAAATGCTATGAAATCAGAGATAGAGTCTATGCACTTTAATCAGGTCTGGGATCTTGTAGAACCACCCGAGGGAGTAAAACCCATCGGATGCAAGTGGATCTATAAGAAGAAGAGAGGAGCAAACGGGAAGGTGGAAACCTTCAAGGTTAGGCTAGTTGCAAAAGGTTTTACTCAGAAAGAAGGGATCGACTATGAGGAAACCTTTTCACCAGTAGCTATGCTTAAGTCTATCCGGATTCTCTTATCCATTGCAGCTCATTTCGATTACGAAGTTTGGCAAATGGATGTCAAGACAGCTTTCCTTAATGGAAATCTTGACGAGTGCATTTACATGATGCAACCAAACGGTTTTATAGTAAAAGGCCAGGAGCACTTGGTATGCAAGCTTAAGAGGTCCATTTATGGACTTAAGCAGGCATCTAGATCTTGGAATACTCATTTTGATCAAGCTATTAAATCTTATGGTTTTGATCAAAGTCCTGACGAGTCATGTGTGTACAAGAAGCATGATGGAAAAACTTTGGTGTTTCTGGTGCTATATGTGGATGACATCTTACTTATTGGAAACGATATGGGAGTGTTATGTTCGGTCAAGGTATGGTTATCTGGACAATTTGATATGAAGGACTTGGGAGAAGCAAGTCACATCCTAGGGATCAAGCTTTTGCGAGATCGCAAGCAAAGGATGATATGCTTATCTCAAGCCACTTATATCGATAAAATTCTCACCCGTTTTGGTATGCATAATTCCAAGAAAGGATTTATTCCTTTCAGGCATGGAATTTCTCTATCTAAGGATCAGTGTCCTAAGACACCTGAAGAGATAGAAAGTATGAAGGCAGTTCCTTATGCTTCTGCAGTAGGAAGCCTAATGTATGCTATGCTATGTACTAGACCTGATATCTGTTTTGCCGTAGGCATGGTTAGCAGATTTCAGTCTAACCCTGGGCGAAAACATTGGACTGCAGTAAAACATATAATTAAGTACCTGAAAAGGACTAAAGATTATATGTTAGTTTACCAAGCAGATAGTCTTATGCCTATAGGATATACAGATTCGGACTTCCAATCAGATAATGAATCTAGGAAATCAACCTCGGGATATGTGTTCACTTTGGGTGGTGGAGCAATTAGCTGGAGGAGTGTGAAGCAGACTTGTGTTGCTGACTCTACCATGGAAGCTGAGTATGTGGCTGCATCTAAGGCTGCAAAAGAGGCTGTTTGGCTAAGAAACTTTCTTTTGGATCTTAGTGTGATACCTTCAGTGCAATTACCTATTGTTGAGAAATTATTGAAACATAATTGCCCCAACTTATTAATTTTGATGATTTCCAAAAGACATTGCTTTACTTTCTAAAAGGCTATGAAAATGTTAAGTTAACCAATGAAATATTCAATTTCAAATTGGAAACTATGAACTATTAAAATATAATGAGTTTCTTGAATCAATTGAATATATGTTTCAGTGAGCTACTTATGAATTCAAAAATGATTTTATATATCAATCTTTTAAAGATCAATGACTTAATGAGAATGCTTTGAAATTGAGCTTTACTGTTAAAACAACATTATCTAAGTCATATTTATATTTCAAAGTTGGTTGGGATGATTTTCAAAGCAAATCAGAATGTTTTCTGATTTTTGTATCAGTCCGAGCTGACTCGAGAGTTTCCGAGTCGACTCCTGAACTTTCTCGAGCCGACTCGTGACTGTGCGAGCCGACTCGACTCAGACGGCAGAAAGACTCATTTTTGAGTGCTTCTCGAGTCGACTCCCAGCTTTTCGCGAGTCGACTCCTGAAAGTCAAGAGTCGACTCCCAGATTTTCACGAGTCGACCCCTGAAAATTCATTTTTTGGTGCGTTCTGGATTCGATTGCTCGAGCCGACTCGCACAGTCCCGAGCCGACTCCCCGAAATCTGGCGGAAATTTTTTTTGACACATCACCGCTAACGGATATATTTTTGAATAACGGCTATTTTTCTTTGTTTCTAATGGCTATATTGTTTCAGAATCTATAAATAGAGGAGCCATTCAACAAAGAAGAAGAGAGAAGATATATATTGAGAATCATTCAGTAAGAAATTCAAAAGAGGGAAAAACAGAGTGTTATTAGAAAAATCGTTTGATTTAAGAAGAAAGATTCAAAAGGAGTGAAATCCAAGAGTGAGATCGTGCACTCCAGAGCTACCTTCTACAAAAGATTCAAGAGGAGATCCCAACACTTTCAAGAGCAAATCAAAGATCTTCCACATTCAAAGAAAAGGGAGAAAAAGCTTCAACCCAACTCCAAATCTCAAATCTGTGGAGAATCGGTGCCGAGGCCTGATTCAACATCAAGAGGAGTTGAAGGAAGGAATCCAAAGAAGCCAAGCCAGCTCTCAAGCTTTAAATATTCAGGCTTTTCTAAACTCAATTTTTATTTTGAAATATCTGCTCAAAAAGGAGCTGCTTGTAATTAAACTCATTTTATTTGTTTGTATCTAGTTTAATCTGAGGGATTAAACTAGAGGAGGTTGTTAAACCTCGGTACAAGCTAGGTATAGCTTGTGTTTGGGTTTGGTGCCGGTGAGCCCGTGTAAAATCGGCTGGGTTCGTTGTGATCCCCGAAAAACAACAAGTTTGAGTTGTGAACTTGGAAAACAACTCGGCTGTAATCTAGAGAGATTATAGTGTGGACCCAAGTGAGTCTTGGGAGTGGACGTAGGTGTTGGTTGCACCGAACCACTATAAAATATCTTGTGTTTGCCGTGCCTAATTGTCTCTTCTCTATCTCTCATATACTTGTGTTTGTGCTTTGCTTATTAGTTAATCCTCTCACTTGCACATCTCATTTTAAATTGCTTAAAAGTCTTAAATTTTTTAAGAACCCAATTCACCCCCCCCCTCTTGGGTTGCCATCTGGGCCAACAATTGGTATCAGAGCATAGTGCTCATTTAGAGTTTGATCTCACGATCAAGAGCTAAAGGTCATTATGGCAACACAAAGTGGTTCTAGTTTGCTGAAGGTCATTCCACGAATAGACCTCCACTTTTTAATGGCTCAACTATTCTTATTGGAAAGCTAGAATGAGGATATTCATTCAAGCTTCTGATTATGAGCTTTGGGGTGTTATATTAAATGGACCTAGTACACCCACACACCTTATAGATGGCACTATTGTTCCAAAGCCCGAAAGGGATTGGAATGATAATGATAGGAGAATGGCTCAACTTAATGCCAAAGCCATTAATATCTTATATTGTTCCTTAGATTCAAATGAATTCAACCGCATCTCTACTTGTAATTCCGCTAAAGAAATATGGGATAGGTTGGAAGTTACACATGAAGGAACAAACCAAGTAAAAGAATCAAAGATAAATATATTAGTTCATAAATATGAATTGTTCACAATGGAACAAACTGAAACCATCACATGCATGTTCACTAGATTCACCGATATTGTGAATGGTTTGAAAAGTTTAGGAAAAGTTTATACTAATGCTGATCTTGTTCGCAAAATACTCAGGTCATTGCCAAGATCGTGGGAAGCAAAAGTCACAGCAATCCAAGAAGCCAAAGACCTCAATGCACTACCCTTAGAGGAGCTTCTAGGATCTCTCATGACCCACGAATTGACAATGAGGCAGCATATTGAGGAGGAAACTAAAAGGAAGAAAACCATTGCTCTAAAGGCTGCAAAGATGTGGAAGAGAGCAGCAGTGATGATAGTGATGAAGATAATGATGAGACTGCTCTCTTGGCCAAGAAGTTCAGAAGATTTTTGAGGAAAAAGAAACCCTTCCAAAAACGAAAATTTGGAAATAAAATGGAAGGAGAAAAGGAAAAGGAAAAGAAAGAAAAGGACAAGGACAAAGAGAAAGACCCCTTGATCTGTTATGAGTGTAAGAAACCGGGGCATTATCGATATGATTGTCCACAATTGAAAAAGACCTTCAAGAAAAAGAAGAAAGCATACATGGCAACATGGTCTGATGAGTCTTCTTCATCGGAAGAAGAAGAGCAAAAGGAAGTTGCCAATGTTTGCCTCATGGCCAACGACGACGACAATGATGAGGTATGTTCCGAAACCTCCGACAATGAATTTACATTTGATAAAATGTTTGAAGCTTTTAATGAACTAATGATAGATTTTAAATTGTTGAAAAAGAAATTTAAATCTGTGAAAAATGATAACGTTAGTTTAGCTAAAAGTAAAAATGAACTAGCTTTAGAAGTTAAAAACTTAACTAATGAAAATGAAGAACTTAGGAAAGAAAGAGATAATCTGAATCAAGAAAGAGATTTACTAAAATCTGAAGCTAAAAACTCAACTAAAGATTTAAAAGATCAAGTAGGAACTTTAGCTTTAGATAAAGAACAGCAAGCTAAAGAAATTGACTCTCTTAGAAAGGATGTTAAAAAATATAAGGACATTGTTGAGAAATTTACTTTAAGCTCAACTAAATTAAACTGATTCTAGATAGTCAAAAGGCTGTTTTTGACAAAGCTGGGCTAGGATATAACACACTAAGAAAACAGAAATCACTAAAGAATATTTTTGTAAAGCCAACCAAGGTAATATAACTTGTTTTAAATGTAATGAAAAAGGTCACAAATCCTTTGAATGCAAAACATTAAACAACAACAAGTTAAATATTAAAGCTAAGAGATATGGGTTCCGAAAGGAACAATTTTTGTGTCTACTAACCATGAAGGACCCAAGAAAGCTTGGGTACCTAAACATAAAGTTTGATGATATTGCAGGAATGTCTTGTGGCCAAAAGATCAAACAAGAAGTGGTATCTTGATAGCGGCTGCTCAAGACATATGACGGGTGACAAAGAGGAATTCATCACCCTAGAAGAAAACGTTGGTGGAGTTGTGACATTTGGCGATAACGGTAAAGGTCAAATTTTGGGCCTTGGTAAAGTTCGCATAACTCCATCTATAGTAATTGACAATGTACTTTATGTTAATGGTTTGAAGCATAATCTAATTAGCATAAGTCAATTATGTGATAAAAACTTTAATGTTTCTTTTAAATCTTCTTTATGCACTGTAACTAATTCTATTGATGATAGCATTGTTTTTACTGGTTATAGATTTGGCAATATATAGTTGACACAAACAAAACGTCTAAGAGTAGTCATTGCCTAATTACTGATAATGCTAACATTAATGATATTAGTTGGTTGTGGCATCGTAGATTAGGTCATGCAAGCAAACACCTTATTTCAAAACTAATTAAGATGGATTTAGTCAAAGGTTTACCTAAATTGGATTTTGAAAATAATAAAATCTGTGAGGCATGTCAATTGGAAAACAAACAAGAAGTTCATTTAAATCTAAAAACTTTGTTTCAACTTCTAGGGGACTAGAGCTACTTCACATGGACCTATTTGGACCAACTAGAACTACAAGTCTAGGAGGAAAGAAATATGGTCTAGTGATTGTAGATGATTACTCTAGATATACTTGGGTAATGTTTTTAGCTCACAAAGATGAGACTTTCTCGATGTTCCTGAAATTTTTCAAGAAAGTCACAAATGAGAAAAACACTACTATAGTATCTCTAAGAAGTGATCATGGAACAGAATTTGAAAACCACTTATTTGAAAATTTCTGCACTGAAAATGGAATTAATCATAATTTTTCAGCCCCTAGGACTCCACAACAAAACGGTGTAGTTGAAAGAAAGAACAGAACTTTAGAAGACATGGCCCGTACCATGCTATGTGAAAGCAACTTACCAAAATATTTTTGGGCGGAAGCTATTAACACAGCATGTTACATCTTAAACAGAGCCTTAATAAGACCAATATTAAAGAAAACACCTTATGAATTATGGAATGAAAGAAAACCTAATATAAAATACTTTCATGCATTTGGATGTAAATGCTTCATTCATAATAATGGTAAAAACAACTTAGGAAAATTTGATGCTAAATCAGATGAAGGAATTTTTCTAGGTTATTCAACAACTAGTAAGGCATATAGAATCTTTAACAAGAAAACCTTAGTAGTTGAAGAATCCATTCATGTAGTTTTTGATGAGTCTTTAGCAACTGGATCTGAAAAGATTAATGATGAGGAAGATACAAACATAATTGAAAAAGATCTTAAAAAACTTAATATTGAAGTATCTTCTGACCATGAACAACAGGCTAAAGATAATGATTCACATAAGGATGATGATGTTAATAATGATCATAATGATGTAGATCTTCCAAGAGATTGGAGATATGCTTATAGTCATCCTAAGGAATTAATTATAGGTGATCCATCTCAAGGAATAAGGACTAGATCATACATGAGAAATATTAGTAATCATCTTGCATTTGTATCACAAATAGAACCCAAAACTATAGAAGAAGCTGAAAAAGATAATAATTGGATGTTAGCTATGCAAGAAGAACTTAATCAATTCACTAGAAATAATGTTTGGACTTTAGTGGAAAGACCTAAAAACCATTCAATCATAGGAACTAAATGGGTTTTTAGAAATAAATTAGATGAAAATGGCATAGTAATTAGAAACAAAGCTAGATTGGTTGCTAAAGGATATAGTCAAGAAGAGGGTATTGATTTTGATGAAACCTTTGCACCTGTAGCTAGACTAGAAGCCATTAGACTTTTACTTGCATTTGCATGTCATATGAACATTAACCTATTTCAAATGGATGTAAAAAGCGCATTTTTAAATGGACTTATTAATGAGAAGTCTATGTAGAACAACCACCAGGTTTTGAAGACCACGAGTTTTCAAATCACGTTTTTAAATTGCACAAAGCTTTATATGGTTTGAAACAAGCACCTAGAGCTTGGTATGATAGGTTAAGTAAATTTCTAATAGAAAATGATTTTACAAGAGGAAATGTTGATAAAACCTTGTTTTTAAAAAGAAAAAGTAAAGATTTACTAGTAGTACAAATATACGTAGATGACATTATTTTTGGTGCTACTAACGAATCTCTCTGTCAAGAATTTGCAAAGTTAATGCAGGGAGAATTCGAGATGAGCATGATGGGAGAACTCAACTTCTTCCTTGGACTCCAGATCAAACAATGCAAGGAGGGAATTTTTATCAACCAAACCAAGTACACAAGAGAACTACTCAAAAAGTTTGGTATGGAAACAATGAAACCCCTTGGAACACCAATGAGTCCTTCATGCAAGCTAGACAAAGATGAAGAAGGTAAGAAGGTTGATCAAAAGTATTATCGAGGTATTATCGGATCCCTTCTCTATTTAACAGCAAGTAGACCTGATATAATGTTTGCAGTATGTTTGTGTGCTAGATTTCAAGCTGAACCTAAAGAATCACACTTAATAGCTGTTAAGAGAATATTAAGATATCTAAATGGAACCAAAAATGTAGGTTTATGGTATTCTAGAGACTCCACATTAAACCTAATTGCATATTCAGATTCTGATTATGCCGGATGTAAAATTGATAGAAAAAGCACAAGTGGTGCATGCCATTTCTTAGGCAGTAACTTAATCACATGGTTTAGCAAAAAGCAAAATTCAGTTGCATTATCAACTACTGAAGCTGAATATGTAGCAGCTGGAAGTTGCTGTGCGCAAATCCTATGGATTAAGCGACAACTTGAGGACTATGGTATCAAACCTAATAAGACACCCATAAAATGTGATAATACTAGTGCAATCAATTTAACAAAAAATCCAATTCAACACTCAAGAACAAAACACATAGAAATTAGATATCATTTTATAAGGGAACATGTAGCTAATGATGAAATTTGTTTAGATTATGTAAACACTGAAGAACAATTAGCTGACATCTTAACAAAACCCCTAAGTGAAGAAAGATTTGAATATCTTAGAGGAGAATTAGGAATTTGTAATCCTTTTGAATAAATTTTGAAATACTTAAGGAAATGCATCTAGAATTCTTTCAATTCCTCAAAATCTTAAGGAAATAGTATCTAGAATTCATATCAAAATGATTTATCAAGACTCAATGATTATGAATCATACACAAAATCAAATCCGGAATCATTTCAATCATTCAGAAAATTTTCAATTTTTTTGTTCTGAAATGGTCTCCGAGCCGACTCGGTGTGTACCGGAGTCGACTCGAGTTTCTCTGAAACTTGGGAGTCGACTCCTGGTATGAGCGAGTCGACTCGAGTTCGAGATTTTTCTCTGTGATTTAGGCGAGCCGACTCGAGGAAATGCGCGAGTCGACTCGACGTGGTCCCAGGTTGAATATCTAGGGCACGAGTCGACCCGACGGTCATTCCTATCTTTTCTAATCATTCGATTCTCTCTACAAAATCTCCCAAACCCTCCAAATCTTCCAAATACTTCCGATTAATCATTCCAATCAAATCTATGGCCCCCAAAACCCGTGGAGCGAGCAGTAGCCGCGCCGGGATGAAGAGGAAAAGAACCGTGCGTCGACCCGTCCGCGAGCCGACTCCGGAGTCTTCGACTGCTTCTTCTTCGGATGATGCATCTGCTCCCACTGTCTCTGCCCCTCAGGTAGACCTCCTAGCTAGTAGAGTTGTAACCACAGGAAGGAAAGTGGATTTCGAGTTGTTTGAGAATGAGGGATTTATGCTAGGGAGGCAGCTTATAGAGATGGGTCTTGAGTATATTGTTCTTTGGATTGCCCAACGTATCCTGCTTTGGTGAAGGAATTTTACAAGAACTTGTCTAGAGGAGATGATGGCCTTGTAAGCAAGGTTAGAGGAATCGGTTTGAACATTACATCTTCCATCTTTCTAGACTTTTGAAGTTACCTTTATCTGGACCTTCTTCATTTGCTTCTGAAGATAGATCTCCTGCTCTCAATCGTCTATTGAACCGGAATTTTGAGGGATTTGAGGAAGTCCTTGCAAGTCAATTGCCATTGGAGTTAAGGCTTCTACACAATATTTGCAGCAGGATCTTATTTCCCAAAACAGGCCGGTTTGATTATGTTTCAGAACGGGATATCTTTATCATGGATGCAATTGTATCTGGGAAACCCTTCAATCTGCCTAGGATGATGATTTGGTATATTGCAGACTGTGGCGGGAAGAAGAAATCGAGCTTACCCTATGGCATGGTATTGACCAAGTTATTTCTTAGCCAAGGGATTGTGATTAGTGATGATGAGCCAAAGAAGGATCTAAGGCATACTGATTATTATACTTTGGCTACTATTCATCGCATGGGATTTATTAAGAAAAATGGAAGCTGGGAGAGAAAGACTGATACTGAAGATAGAGACTTAGATGCAGAGGGACCGAGACCTTCCTTGAGACATTCATCTCCGGAGCCACCTCAGCATCCATCTATTCCAGATTCTATCCCTATTCCTACTTCAGATCCTATCCCTGCTCCTGCTGTTGATCCTGCACAGCCNCATCTATTCCAGATTCTATCCTATTCCTACTTCAGATCCTATCCCTGCTCCTACTATTGATCCTGCACAGTCTTCCACTGTTTCATCTGCTAGTTTTTCTGATACTCAGTTGGATCAACTTCGATCTTTATTCAAGTCTGAGTTGAGTGATCAAGAGAAGAGATTGAAAGATGAATTTAATGATAAGTATATGAACTTAAAAGAAGCACTATATTCTCTTAGTGATCGGGTTGCCTTGATAGAGTCCACTCTCAGCTCAGCTACAGGTTCCTTAAGTGAAAATTTAAAGAATATCTTTGAAGAACTCAAGGACATCTGTGGTGACTCGGAGACTTACTCCCAAAGCAACGCCGAGCTTAAAGATAAAATCCAATCTGCTTGCACCTTTGTTGATAATAAACTAAAAGACTATGTTGGGATTCAATGCGAAGGGATGAAGCAAATTGTAGACCATTTGAATAGGATCACTAGAAGAAATTTTTAAGCTTTCATGTAATCTTTTTGTAATCTCTTTTGATGTAATTTACTTTTAATGCAATGTACAAGTTTTCATTTCAATGTACTTTCATTTGAAGTAATGAGAATATTTGATGCTTCACTTTTGTCTATTTCAATTGTGAGTACCCTTGAATATCTTTGAATGCTTATGTTTAAATTGATATAATTTTGAATATCTCAATACTCAATTGATAACTTAGATGCTGAATGAATTCGAATGAGTTTAATCAATTTGATGCTCTGATGCATCTCAACCTTTTTGTTGATTACAAAAAAGGGGGAGAGATTTATATGAATTTATCGTATATTTGCATCATCTTTTTAATTGCCCTAATTAAATAAGGGGGAGAGAATTAAGTAAGAAAAAGGTTATTTGGCTTAAGTTTTAAATTTAAAAATCCTTTTTGAATTAAGGTTCATAGGGGGAGCTACCTCATTGAGGGGGAGCCTTTCCATGAACACAAAAGCTGATTTTGATATCACAAATCTTTCAATGTTATAATGCATATACTCAATGTTTTTGTCATCATCAAAAAGGGGGAGATTGTTGAGAAATTATTGAAACATAATTGCCCCAACTTATTGATTTTGATGATTTCCAAAAGACATTGCTTTACTTTCTAAAAGGCTATGAACATGATAAGTCAATCAATGAATATATGAGCAATTTCAAATTGGAAACTATGAACTATTAAAATATAATGAGTTTCTTGAATCAATTGAATATATGTTTCAGTGAGCTATACTTATGAATTCAAAAATGATTTTTATACCAATCTTTTAAAGATCAATGACTTAATGAAAATGCTTTGAAATTGAGCATTACTGTTAAAACAACATTATCTAAGTCAAATTTATATTTCAAAGTTGGTTGGGATGATTTTCAAAGCAAATCAGAATGTTTTCTGATTTTTGTATCAGTCCCGAGCCGACTCGAGAGTTTCCGAGTCGACTCCTGAACTTTCTCGAGCCGACTCGTGACTGTGCGAGCCGACTCGACTCAGACGGCAGAAAGACTCATTTTTGAGTGCTTCTCGAGTCGACTCCCAGCTTTTCGCGAGTCGACTCCTGAAAGTCAAGAGTCGACTCCCAGATTTTCACGAGTCGACCCCTGAAAACTCATTTTTTGGTGCGTTCTGGATTCGATTGCTCGAGCCGACTCGCACAGTCCCGAGCCGACTCCCCGAATCTGGGCGGAATTTTTGAGTTGACACATCAGCTCCAACGGTAGATTTTTTGAATAACGGCTATTTTTCCTTGACTCTAACGGATATATTTTGCAGATTCTATAAATAGAGGAGTTCTTTTCAAATCAAAAAAGAGAGAAATCAAAAGAGAGAAAAGAATATCATTTGAAAAGAGGGAAAAACAGAGCATTATTGGAAAAATCTTTTAGCTCAAAGAAGAGAGATTCAAAAGGAGTGAAATCCAAGAGTGAGATTCGTGCACTCCAGAGCTACCTTCTACAAAAGATTCAAGAGGAGATCCCAACGCTTTCAAGAGCAAATCAAAGATCTTCCACATTCAAGAAAAGGGAGAAAAAGCTTCAACCCAACTCCAAAGCTCAAATCTGTGAAGAATCGGTGCTGAGGCCTGATTCAACATCAAGAGGAGTTGAAGGAAGGAAACCAAAGAAGCCAAGCCAGCTCTCAAGCTCTAAATATTCAGGCTTTTCTAAACTCAATTTCTATTTTGAAATATCTGCTCAAAAAGGAGCTGCTTGTAATTAAACTCATTTTATTTGTTTGTGTCTAGTTTAATCTGAGGGATTAAAACTAGAGGAGGTTGTTAAACCTCGGTACAAGCTAGGTATAGCTTGTGTTTGGGTTTGGTGCCGGTGAGCCCGTGTAAAATCGGCTGGGTTCGTTGTGATCCCGGAAAAACAACAAGTTTGAGTTGTGAACTTGGAAAACAACTCGGCTGTAATCTAGAGAGATTATAGTGTGGACCCAAGTGAGTCTTGGGAGTGGACGTAGGTGTTGATTGCACCGAACCACTATAAAAATATCTTGTGTTTGCCGTGCTTAATTGTCTCTTCTCTATCTCTCATACTTGTGTTTGTGCTTTGCTTATTAGTTGATCCTTCACTTGCACATCTCAATTTAAATTAAAAGTCTTAAATTTTTAAGAACCCAATTCCCCCCCCTCTTGGGTTGCCATCTGGGCCAACAGGTCCCATCGACACTCCTTCTCAAATCACCTCTTCTACAGTACTGATTAAGTTCTTCTCTTGACTTTGCAGTATCTTTTGTTTTTCCCGGGATGTTTAGCACCGTGTTAAATATGTTATCAAAGAAATTTTTCTCTATATGCATGACATCCAAGTTGTGCCGGATGAGATTTGTGCTCCAATAAGGCAAATCCCAAAATATACTTCGTTTCTTCCAGTTATGTTCTTTACATATACGGCTATTTATTCTATCTGCATCTGGTTCCCATGCATACATCAACCCCAAATTCTCTATAGAATCAAATAGATCCGTGCCGGACCTAACCGGTTCGGCAAATTTTGTGACTGCTTTGTTCTTCCGGAAGGCGATCAAGTTACGCCTGTAAGGATGATTTGGTGGCAAGAACTTCCTATGGTTATCAAACCATGACTGCTTACCACTCTTCTGCAATGTAAATGCATCCGAATCATACATGCAATGAGGGCATGCCAGACGTCCAGCAGTGCTCCAACCAGACAACATTGCATATGCCGGAAAATCACTTATTGTCCACATCAAAGCAGCTCTCATTAAGAAATTTTGTTTCATAGAAATGTCGTAGGCTACCACTCCTGTTTCCCACAACATTTTCAATTCGGCCACCAACGGTTGCAGAAAGACATCAATCTTTTCCTTAGGATTTGATGGTCCTGGAACCAAAACGGTTAAAAACATTGCAGGATCTTTCATGCACTTCCACGGAGGAAGGTTATATACAGTCAGTATCACAGGCCAACATGAATACTGTTGCCCGCTTGACCAAATGGTTGGAAGCCATCGGTACAAAGACCTAATCTCACATTCCTTATATCTTCAGCGAAAACAGGATGATTTTCATTGAACTGCTTCCAAGCCTTTGAATCTGATGGATGCCGCATTTCATCCTCTTTAGATTCATGTTCGGCATGCCATCTCATATCAGCAGCTGTTGCCTCAGATCTATATAATCTCTGCAGGCGTGGGGTAGAGGAAAGTAATGCATCCTCTTGTAAGGCACACTTTTCCTCCTACTTGTACCGGCTCCTCCTTCGGTGTTTTTGAACCGTGATTGCCCACAAATCTTACACCATCTCAGCTCTGAGTCTTCACCCCAAAATATCATACAATTGTTCAAGCAACAATCGATCTTATTAACTGGAAGCCCAAGCCCACGCAACAACTTCTTTGTTGCGTAAAAACTGTCTGCGGCAACATTATCATTTGGCAGAATTTCTTTGATTAACTCAGCTACAGAATTGAACGCCTTTTCTGATAATCGATGTTCTGCCTTAATATTCAACATTCGAGCAGCTGTAGAGAACTGGGAATGACCCTCACACCCAGGATACAATTCTTGATTGGCAGCACTCAACATATCGTAAAATTGTTGTGCTTCTGGGTTTGGTTCTTCCATAAATGTATTCTGATTGAAGTCATTACCCGATGCATTCATAACCATTTGTTCATATGTGTTTAAATTCACAAATGGTTCTTCTACGGGAATTGACTCTTGTTCGCCTATAACAACTGCTGGAATATCCTCTGGTTCACCATGACAGTACCAAACATAGTAATCAGGCACAAAACCCTTCTTACACAAATGCACCTTAACAGTTTCCACATCTCTGTAGGCTTTATTCTGACACCTGTGGAAGTTGCATGGGCACCTAATCCTAGGCCCATCCATCCATTCAGGTTGGCTACATGCAAATGCGATAAACTCTTCCAATCCATTCAGAAAATCTGGATTCAGCAAGCCATCTTTTATCCTTGCATACATCCATGAGCGAGTCCCGCTCATTTTTGTCCGACTTATACAAAGTCTGGTAAAGCATTAATTAAAACCAAAAAATAAAACTATATTAGTATTAATACATATATATCTAAATTATTTCTTGGGCACAACTAATTAAGGTTAATTACAACCAATTAAATCATTTATAAGTACGCAAATAATTTAGATATATTACTAATATAATTACAACCAATTGCTAGGAAGGACCGATGCATAGGTTAATGGCTAAAGAGAGGGCTTGAGTTTGTGTCGGGCCATAAGGCGATGCGTTTAGTCATTAGACTTCACAAGAATTCAAGTGTCTTAAATAATTCTACCTTCACTCCATGTCTACAAGGTAAGGCCCTATCCCATTCAAGAATATTTTTTGTGATATGTTATTCTGCTATTAATTATCATCGATCGGCAACATTGAAATTTCGGCAGCATTTCCCCATATGTTCTCCTACATGTGTGGTATATAAGCCACACTAGGAGAACGTATGAGCAAATGCAAACCGAAATCTCACCCCACGATGATTACTAGCAGACTAACATGTCACAAAAATATTCCCAAACTGTCCACCAGGACAATTTGAGAATTTGCAAGACTAAGGCTTACAAATTCTCAAACGGGTCTAAAGGTTAATTAAAGTGCTGTGATTATGAAGTCCGAAGACAATCGAACTTATGCTTGTTATTCTTAACATCTTGTGAATTATACATGTAATCACTAACTTTTTTAAGATTATTGTGTCAAATACAAAGGTTTGCGAATACTAAATGTAAATCATTGAAACTAGTAATTTGTTGCTGAAAATTAAATAATATAACAACAAAACATTTTATTTAGCATTTCAAAATGTAATGCATCATTAAGTTTGCAGCAAATATAAATAATCAAACATAACAAATGTAAATGAGTATAAATGCACAAATACTATTGTCATAAACATTCTGCTTAAATTAATTATTGCATAAATAATATGTAAATTAAATAAACATTCTGCTTAAATTAAGAAAAAAATTTTTTTTTTTAGGGGGGCGGGGGGTTTCCCCCCCTCCCCCCTGCTATGACCCCAAAATTTTTTTTTTTTTTTTCACAGTGGCCTGGCCACCGTGGCCAGGCCACTGCCGGCCACGGCAACGGCCGTGGCCGGACAAGATAACAAAGGGGGGGCGGGGGGTTTCCTCCCCTCCCCCCCCCTGTTAAAAAAAAAATTTTTTTTTTTTTACAGTGGCCTGGCCACCGTGGCCAGGCCACTGCGGCCACGGCAGCGGCCGTGGCGGACAAGAAAACAAAGGGGGGGCGGGGGGGTTTCCTCCCCTCCCCCCTGTTAAAAAAAAAATTTTTTTTTTTTACAGTGGCCTGGCCACCGTGGCCAGGCCACTGCCGGCCACGGCAGCCGTGGCCGGAGAAGACGGCCACGGCAGCGGCCGTGGCCGCCTTGTCCGGCCGCGGCCACGGCCGTGGCCGGACAAGAAAAGAAAGGGGGGGCGGGGGGGTTTCCTCCCCCCCCCCCTGTTAAAAAAAAATTTTTTTTTTTTTTATCAGTGGCCTGGCCACCACCGTGGCCAGGCCACTGCCGGCCACGGCAGCGGCCGTGGCCGGAGAAGACGGCCACGGCAGCGGCCGTGGCCGCCTTGTCCGGCCGCGGCCACGGCCGTGGCCACGGCCAAGAAAACAAAGGGGGGGGGGGGGTTTCCTCCCCTCCCCCCTGTTAAAAAAAAAATTTTTTTTTTTTACAGTGGCCTGGCCACCACCGTGGCCAGGCCACTGCCGGCCACGGCAGCGGCCGTGGCCGGAGAAGACGGCCACGGCAGCGGCCGTGGCCGCCTTGTCCGGCCGGCCACGGCCGTGGCCACGGCCGTGAAAACAAAGGGGGGGCGGGGGGGGTTTCCTCCCCTCCCCCCTGTTTAAAAAAAAATTTTTTTTTTTTTTACAGTGGCCTGGCCACCACCGTGGCCAGGCCACTGCCGGCCACGGCAGCGGCCGTGGCCGGAGAAGACGGCCACGGCAGCGGCCGTGGCCGCCTTGTCCGGCCGCGGCCACGGCCGTGGCCACGGAAAAAACAAAGGGGGGCGGGGGGGGTTTCCTCCCCTCCCCCCTGTTAAAAAAAAAAATTTTTTTTTTTTACAGTGGCCTGGCCACCACCGTGGCCAGGCCACTGCCGGCCACGGCAGCGGCCGTGGCCGGAGAAGACGGCCACGGCAGCGGCCGTGGCCGCCTTGTCCGGCCGCGGCCACGGCCGTGGCCGGCCAAGAAACAAAGGGGGGGCGGGGGGGTTTCCTCCCCTCCCCCCTGTTAAAAAAAAAAATTTTTTTTTTTTTACAGTGGCCTGGCCACCGTGGCCAGGCCACTGCCGGCCACGGCAGCGGCCGTGGCCGGAGAAGACGGCCACGGACCTGCCGTGGCCGGAGAAGACGGCAGCAGGGAAAAAAAAAAAACAAATTTTTTTTTTTTGGATTTTTGGGGCTAACCTTGGTTGAGGTAGCCGGAGTCGGAGAGAGATCCTCGGGGGGGCTGGGAGTCGGAGGAGATCGCCGGAGTTTCGGAGCTGGGAGTCACGGCGGCGGCTAGGTCAGACCGGAAGGAGGAAAGAAGAAAGGGGGGGTTTAAATATAGGCAATTAGCGACGCCAATTTGGCGTCGCTAATTGCGTCGCAATAAATTTTTTTTTTTTTTTCTTAGCGACGCACGTGGGCGTCGCTAATCCATCATTAATAAATGTAAAAAATACTTTTATGAAAATATAGCGACGCCAATAAATGCGTCGCTAAATTGGCGCCATCCCTGGCGGGAAAAATAATTTTATTTTCTAATAATTGCGTCGCTAAGGCGTCGCAATATTTTTTTAATAATTTAAATTGATTAATAAAAAAGTTATTACATATATTGCGACGCAATAAGTGCGTCGCAATTATTTTTAAAATATTTTTAAATGAAAATATTTAAATTTATTATAATAATTGCGACGAAATTGCGTCGCAATATTTTTTAATATTTTAATCAGTTATATGTATTCTAATAATATTGCGACGCATATATTTTGTCGCAATATTTATTTATATTTTTTTAAACTGTGTCGCTAAGGCGTCGCAAGCTATTTGTTAATATTTATAAATGATTATATTTATAATTAATGTTAATAATTACGACGATAAATGCGTCGCAATTATTCTATAAAATTTTTAATGATCCCGATCGGCCACGACCTATCTCACAGTTGCAATCCGTCCGAGATCGGCGACGATCCGACGGTTGCGATCGATCCAAGCCCTGATCCCGATCGGCCACGACCGATCTCGGACCGTGGCGATCCGTCCGAGATCGGCGATCGACGGTTGCGATCGATCCAAGCCCCGATCGGCCACGACCTATCTCGGACGTTGCAATCCGTCCGAGATCGGCGACGATCCGACGGTTGCGATCGATCCAAGCCCTGATCCCGATCGGCCACGACCGATCTCGGACCGGCGATCCGTCGATCGGCAAAGATCGACGGTTGCGATCGATCCAAGCCCTGATCCCGATCGGCCACGACCTATCTCGGACAGTTGCAATCCGTCCGAGATCGGCGACGATCCGACGGTTGCGATCGATCCAAGCCCTGATCCCGATCGGCCACGACCGATCTCGGACCGTGGCGATCCGTCCGATCGGCAAAGATCCGACGGTTGCGATCGATCCAAGCCTGATCCCGATCGGCCACGACCTATCTCGGACGCAATCCGTCCGAGATCGGCGACGATCCGACGGTTGCGATCGATCCAAGCCCTGATCCCGATCGGCGACGACCGATCGCGGACCGTGGCAATCGGTCCGATCGGCAAAGATCCGACGGTTGCGATCGATCCAAGCCTGATCCCGATCGGCCACACCTATCTCGGACAGTTGCAATCGTCCGATCGGCATCCGACGGTTGCGATCGATCAAGCCCGATCGGCCACGACCTATCTCGGACAGTTGCAATCCGTCCGAGATCGGCGACGATCCGACGGTTGCGATCGATCCAAGCCCTGATCCCGACGACCGATCTCGGACCGTGGCGATCCGTCCGAGATCGGCAAAGATCCGACGGTTGCGATCGATCCAAGCCCTGATCCCGATCGGCCACAACCTATCTCGGACAGTTGCAATCCGTCCGAGATCGGCGACGATCCGACGGTTGCGATCGATCCAAGCCTGATCCCGATGATCGGACCGTGGCAATCGTCCGATCGATCCGACGGTTGCGATCGATCCAAGCCGTGATCGGATCTCGGACGGCAATCGGTCCGATCGGCAAAGATCCGACGGTTGCGATCGATCCAAGCCCTGATCCCGATCGGCCACGACCTATCTCGGACAGTTGCAATCCGTCCGAGATCGGCGACGATCCGACGGTTGCGATCGATCCAAGCCCTGATCCCGATCGGCCACGACCGATCTCGGACCGTGGCGATCCGTCCGAGATCGGCAAAGATTCGACGGTTGCGATCGATCCAAGCCCTGATAAACGATCGGCCATGATCGATCTCGGACCGTGGCGATCCGTCCAAGATCGGCGACGACCCAACGGTTGCGATCGATCCAAGCCCTGATCCCGATCGGCCACGATCGATCTCGAACCGTGGCGATCCGTCCGAGATCGGCGACGATCCAACGGTTGCGATCGATCCAAGCCCTGATCCCGATCGGCCACGATCGATCTCGGACCGTGGCGATCCGTCCAAGATCGGCGACGATCCGACGGTTATGATCGATCAAATTAATGCCCTGATCCCGATCGGCCACGATCGATCTCGGACCATGGCGATCCGTCCGAGATCGGCGACGATCTGACGGTTGCGATCGATCCAAGCCCTGATCCCGATCTGCCATGACCGATCCCGGACTTTATACTTTAAAAAAATTAATTTCATTTAAATTTAATTTAATTTCTCTAATTTTCTAAAAATTTAATTTAATTTAATTTCTCTAATTTTCTAAAATAAAATTTAATTTAATTTACACTTTAAAAAATTTAATTTTATTTAAATTATTTGCGATGCAATTTATACGTCGCAGAATTAAAAATTTTTTTTCTAATTTTCTTGTTAATTGCATCGCTAATGCGTCACTATTTAATATTTAATTCTTTTAAAAAGATTGCGACGCACTGTGTTGCATCGCAATTTTATTCCTATATTTAAATTTGATTAAAATTTAATTTAAAAATATTGCGACGCCTTACTTGCATCGCAATATTAAAATATTAATTTTTTTTTCTGGTTAATTGAGTCCTAATGCGTCGCAATATTTTTTCCGATATTTATATTTATTAAAATTTAATTCTTTTAAAAACATTGCGACGCACTGTTATGCGTCGCAATATTTTTTTCCGATAATTAGATTTTATAAATTAATTTCATTAAATTATTTGCGACGCAATAGTTGCGTCGCGAAATTTAAAATTATTTCTCTAATTTTTTATTTTTTTTGCGTCGCTAATGCGTCGCTATTTGACAAATTTAATTCTGTTCAAAACATTGCGACACAACTCAGTGCGTCGCATTATTTTTTTCCGATATTTATATTTTATTAAAATTTAATTTGAAAATATTGCGATGCTTTGTTTGCGTCGCAATATTAAATATTAATTTTTTTAATTTTCTGGTTAATTGAGTCGCTAATGCGTCATAATATTTTTTCCCGATATTTAAATTTTATAAAATTTAATTCTTTTAAAAACATTGCGACGCACTGTTATGCGTCACAATATTTTTTTTCGATAATTAGATTTTATAAAATTTAATTTTATTTAAATTATTTGCGACGCAATAGTTGCGTTGCTAAATAAAAAATAATTTTTTAATTATCTATTTTTTTGCGTCGCTATTTGACAAATTTAATTCTGTTCAAAACATTGCGACGCAACTCAGTGCGTCGCAATATTTTTTTTCGATATTTATATTTTATTAAATTTAATTTAAAATATTGCGACGCTTTGTTTGCGTCGCAATATTAATATTAATTTTTTTATATTCTATTAATTGAGTCGCTAATGCGTCGCAATATTTTTTCCCGATATTTAAATTTTTAAAATTTAATTCTTTTAAAAACATTGCGACGCACTGTTATGCGTTGCAATATTTTTATCCGATAATTAGATTTTATAAAATTTAATTTCATTTAAATTAGTTGCGACGCAATTGTTGCGTCGCTAAATTAAAAATAATTTTTCTAATTATCTATTTTATTGCGTCGCTAATGCGTCGCTATTTAAAATATTTAATCCTATTAAAAACATTGCGACGCAAATATTGCGTCGCAATATTTTTTTTGATATTTATATTTCATTAAAAAATTAATTTAAAAATATTGCGACGCAAATATTGCGTCGCAATATTAAAAATTTAATTTTTTTGGATTTTTTTTTTTAAATTTAGTCGCTAATGAGTCGCTAATGCGTCGCAATATTTTGTTGTCACAGAGGCATCGCAAAGGGGTCGCAATTTAGCGACGCAATGATGCGTCGCTAAAATTGCGTCGCTATTTCAGTATTTTCTTGTAGTGATAAACTAGGAAATAATCTATTCAGCAACATCATATAACATGATACAAGACTATAATTTTTGCACATAATAAGCTACAAAAAAAAAAAAAAAAACATGATATAATACAATTGCTTTAGTAAATTTAAAATGTAACTCATAAAATTATTCTAGTATGCTACATTCTTGTCCTTTATATATGCATCATTGACTTATCACACAAGTATTGAACCTGATACTTTTAATGTTAACTTAGTCAATAAATTTTATATGAATACTTTTATTAAATATAATTAAGATAAATAAATTTAATCAATAAAAAATTGATTCTATTCTATAATCAATTTAGAACCCATCCAATTGGATCGGATCAATTGTAAGTCAGTTCCAAAATGAGTCAATTCAGTTCTAAGTTCAAATACTAGAATCAATTTCGATTGGATTGGTTCAAAATTATGATTATAAAGTCGATCCAACTTAATCTATGTTCATTTCTAACCATGAGTGCTATAAGCTTAGCCTATCTAATAACTTCATCGTTGGGCCAAGGGAGGATGGAGGGTAACATGAATCATATAAATCATAATTTTCTTATGATAAACCTTGGGATGACAGAAATATGAGACCCTTATAGAGGGAGCTTCTATTTGCACAACATAAATTGTTCTCCATAAAAAAAATACCTATTTTACCCCTATGAAAATTTACCATAATGCTCTTGTATTTCTCTCTGCAACCACCTTGAACAAAACCCTCCCACCCCTGCTCCTCCCTTCCAACATTCAGGTGAACAAAATACCCCTCAATCCATTTTCACCCTTGTTTGAAGAGATTTCAACCTTCAATTGAACAATGAACAAGCAACTAGCAATTTGGAAAGGTTTTATGGATGCAAAGGCTCATTTTTTAACTTATTTCAAATTTTTTTCTCGATTCGTGTTTTGTTCAGCAACACAGGTTCGAACAAAGGCCCTTTATTCGGCCAGAATGAGCCGAACAGGGGGTATAGGGTTTAGGGTTAGTTTAGGGTTTAGGGTTTAAAATAATTTTTTGACCGTGTAGGATGATGCTTCAATCAAATACAGCATGATTGGCTCTGCATGTGTGATGGATTACAAAAATAAATTTACAACTTATGAGGTCTGATAATTTTGATTGCAATTGTTTTATTAGTTGACTGAGCAATGTGTAAAATTGTCTACTCACATTAAACTATTTATTGTGCAGATATTAAGAGTAGAGAAGACTTGTGTAATTGGTGTTGGAAAGCTAGGAGGAATGGATTTATTGTTGTTATTAAAACTTCTGATTTGGGTAGCAATGTTAATAAATCAAGAATTATATTTTCTTGCGAGAGGAGTGATACCTGCAGAAGTAAAAGCATAAAGAAAAAGAAATTAAAGACTAGGGTCAGTGGCACTAAGAAGTGTGGATACCCTTTTGCATTAAGAGGGAAGAATTGAACATTGTAGATGATTGGATGGTAATGGTCGTTTGTGGTGTGCACAATCATCCGGCTGCGAAGCATCTCGAGGGGCACTCATATGCTGGACGATTATTTAAATATGAGACTTCATTGTTAGTGGATATGTCAAAGAGTTTGGTTCGGCCAAAGGACATATTGTCCACATTGAAGCAAAGGGATGCCCTCAATGTTACGACAATGAAGACGATCTACAATGTACGATAGAGGTGTAAGGTTATTGAGAAAGTTGGGAGATCTCAGATGCAGTATCTTCTGGGTAAATTATTCGAGGTAAATACATTGAGTGGTATAGGAATTGTATTAAGTTTGATGTTATGCGTGACTTATTTTGGGCACACCCTGGCAGCATAGATTTATTATGTGCATTTCTCGTGTTTTGATAATGGATTGTACTTGCAAGATGAATAGATATTGTCTTCCTCTCTTAGAGATTGTGAGGGTGACATCAACTAACCTCATGTTTTCTATTGCTTTTACATACATGGACTCTGAGCAGGAAGATAACTATACATGGGCATTATAGAGATTACGCAGCATCATGGATGCTGATGTTTTGCCTGAGGTGAGTCACAAATCGAGAGTTGGCTCTATTGAATGCAATTCAGAAGGTATTTCCTATGGAAACACATTTGTTATGTAGATGGCATATTAGTAGAAATGTTTTAGCCCAGTGCAAAAGATTATTTGAAACGAAGGAGAAATGATATAAGTTTATAATGAGTTGGAATATACTAGTGCTGTCCATCACAAAGATGAGTATAATGATCACTGGAGTGCACTCTAGAGAGAGTTTAGTACCTATCCAGATGCTTTACGGTATGTGTCAGATGCTTGGCTGAGCAAATATAAGAAAAGATTTATCGCAGCGTGGACGGATGCATGTAGGCACTACGAGAATGTGACAATTAATAGGTATCACAAGAAATTGATTTATTTAAGAACTTTATAATTTAATTGAGTATTTATTCTCTAACTTTTTTTAATTTTATTTACTTTATTAGGGCTGAAAGTGTATATGCAAAGCTTAAAAGATAGCTTGGATCAAGCCAAGGGACTTTTGAGTCATCTTGAACAAAAATACAAGTTTGATTGAGTTGCAACACAGTGACATTAAATCCTCATTCAAGAAGAGTTTGATGATTGTACAACACAACTTTAAGCATGCTGAATTCAAAGAATTGGGAGGTTTCATATCTATAAGTGCATTAAATCATATCCTCATCCAAACGAACCGAGCCAATTCAGTTGGGATTGATGAATTAGTTTGTGGGTGTGCTATTCGACACACATATGGTTTATCATGTGCTCATGAGATTATGTGGTACAGGATGGAAGGTCAACCTATTCCCCTCAATTGCATAGAGCCATATTGGAGAAAACTTGATATGGTGCCTGCTTCAAATGTGCAAAGTATGAAGCTGAGCTGTGAACCAGAGTTGGATATAATTGCTCAAAAATTCAAGCAGTTAGATGGGGCTTTTCAATTGTAGATATTAAAGAAATTGAGAGAGATTGCAAGCCCAGATAGTGCTTCTTTTGAAGAACCTGCAAAAGGATGACCGGTTCACATGGCCATGCTTCATTGAAGGTTGATATGTCTACTTGCCGTGACCCTTCTGCCTTTGAGTTGGTTTTCTCTGGACAAGATAGTTATTCATCTGGTTTATAGCCAATTAATATGGGCATCCCAATGATGCAAGTGCAAAAGAGGCAACTGAGGAAGAAGGTAAGAAGTATTTCTTTCATTTTTAACAAAGAGTACTATGCCGATGTGTATCAGGGCATACCGACCCATGCTGGGGTGTGCCGTGCCCATGCCGGCCCATGCCGAGGCATGACATGCCCATGCCGAGGCATGCCGGTGTGTGCAAGCCAGTGTTGGGGCTTACCGGTCAGCCCGTGTCAGCTTGTGCTGATGAGTGCCGGGGCATGTCGATGATGTCGGCCCGTGTCGGGGTGTGCCGAGGTGTGCCGTGCCGAGACGTGTCGTGCTGGTGTGTGCCGGGTCATACCTATAATTATTAGCATGTAATTGTTTGTAATATAATAAGAGGCATTTGATATGGTTTGTA
Source organism: Calamus simplicifolius (assembly GCA_900491605.1). Taxonomy (NCBI): domain Eukaryota; kingdom Viridiplantae; phylum Streptophyta; class Magnoliopsida; order Arecales; family Arecaceae; genus Calamus; species Calamus simplicifolius. The sequence continues at coordinate 81,325 of UESW01003033.1, read as the reverse complement.
GGTTTTTCGTTCTCAAATCCGGTCATATAAGCCAACGATTTATATTGATCAAATTCCAGATGGATTGAGGCTGTTCATCTAGCATATCAAGGATGTAAAAGCTAATGGCAACTGTGGATTTAGGGCAATAGCTGGCTTGCTGGAATTTGGAGAGAAGGATTAGTTTTGTGTTAAGAAGGATTTATTATATGAGTTGCAATGTCATTCAGAGCACTATCACGCTTTTATGCTATTGAAGGGAGGTTTGACGAGATCGCTTATGCATTATCATATTTTGAGAATTATCCACCATCTGACCGGTGGATGACTATACTGGATATGGGGCACCTTATAGCGTCCTACTATAACGTTGTCCTATACAACCTCTCCTTGCAACAATGTATTACATTCCTACCTCTTAGATCGGTGCCTTTTCCTCCTCTATCCCACAAAGATATTGCAATGGCTTTCGTAAATGACAATCATTTTGTGAAGGTATTAATTAAATGCCTCTTACTCATCTTTAAATGACTCATAAATTAAATGCAATATTGTTTACTAATCTATATATTTTGTAGGTGTTTCTGTTGCTGGGTCAATGGTGCAGCACCAGGATCAGATATGCTTATTATGGATTTATGATTGATGAAGTTAGACTTTTGATTCTTGTCAATTCATTTGAGTTCAAAGTCGTTATGGATTTCTTACTTTATGTTGGTTTGACTTTAACTCTTGTAATCAAGTTTTGTCAGTATTAGTCCAGTAATTTTATTTGAGTCAAGTATGAGTCCAGTAATTTTATTTGAATCAAGTTAAGATTTATTGAGTTAAGTGTAAAAAGTAATTTTATTTGAGGAGTTAGTCTGAAAAATTGGACTACGACGACTCAAGGATCTCGAATGATAATTTTAAGGGAAGTATATCAAGAGATGCAGTCAAAAGGGAAGCAAAATATTGTACTCTTTTTTCCTTAGCTATGGTTTTGTCAGATTTTTTTGGGTAAGATTTTTAATGAGGCAGTATCCCCTCTTAATAAAAGACATGAATGATATACTCTTTCCTTCACTAAGAATTTTCTATGGGATTTTACCTAATAAAGTTTTAACAGGCTTGGTCAAATAAATGGACATCCAAGGGGGAGTGTTATAATATTACCAATAAAATGGATCTCCATTGGTATTCTAAGAGGATGTTATGTCAGGTTATGTCTACCAATAAAGATGATGTCTATTGATATTCCAAGAAAAGGTTATGACTATTGGTATTACTCATGCAAATTTTTATTAATTTTGATGAATGTAACATCTTTTTTCATATGCCTATAAATAGATGGCATGGAGTTGTAGTTGAGAAATGATGGAATAAGAGAAAACATATTCCAATACTTTCTTTTCTTAGTCTCTTTTTCTATTGTTACTCTTTAATTATATAACAATTAAAATTTAAAAAATATTCTTATTTTTAAATTTAAAAAATTTTTAAAAATAATTTAAATATATAATTATATATTATATAAATATATAATAACTAATTATATTATTATTTTTATATAATTATATAAATATAATAATTAATTATTTGACATTTGTTGAACCTACATGGCGTTAGGCTTATCTCATTTTCTTTCTTCTCGTGATGATGATCCTTGGAACGAAAGCAAGATCATTTTTTTTCTTTCTTCTCATTTTCTTTCTTTAACTTGTTTTGATGAATCTCTGTTTCTTTCTTTTTTTTTATCTTTATATCTTTTTCTCATATCCAATGCTTTTTTTTTCTTTTCTTTCTTTTATTATTTTGGATTTGATTCGATGCCAAAACTCATTTCTTTTTAGCAGCAAAAAGGGAAGTTCCATCCCACCTCCACAAGGAAAGAAGCCCAAAAATTTTGAATTGCTTTAAAAATTCAAGAATCCTTCTTGAGGTTACCTCAATTAAGGGAGAGGAAGCGTATATCTTGCACATCTTCTCAGATATATATTGCTAAGTTTCATAAAGAATTGTAGGATTGTGTTCAATATATTGAATATGGGGCTCTTCCATATTTGTTGATGTAGTGGGTATACGAGTCAAATTTAATTTTTAAACTTCTTCGAATCTATAAGCAACTGTCTTAGATGCGCAAGAAGCACCGCTACGCTTGGCTAACCATATTTACTCAATCCACAACATTAATCCCCACATCACACCATAAACTGGTTAGATGGTATATCCAACTTTTTCTAATGTTAACATCCTTGCTCTTATTCTCAGAATCCCATTGAAGTATAAAATGATATCAACTGGTTTAAAGTTGGTACATGAAGCATGGAAGGTTCTTTCTCGTCCCATATTATTAAAAACAAATATATATAATATACATATATATATATATATATATATATATATATATATATATATATCACTACCAAATAACCTTTTAACTACAGAGAAGAATGGTGTCCTGCTTTGACCTCTTAACATGGCATGGTTGTGTAACTTCCAAGAGTAATCCTAAAAATTATGTAAAATCTGATATTTTTTCTTAATTCATTTATAAACATTAAATTTAAATACGTAACATTATCTAATATTCTAGTATTATAAATTATATCTAAATGTTTTAGCACAATCAAATTAAATATTCTTTAAAGCCTGATACCATTACATGTAAAGTTAATTATGTACATGAGTTTAGTGCCAAAAATAATATCTCTATTTTTCTCACTCCAGCCTAGTCCATCATTGATTTCAAGCATTTCCTAACTTTGAAAAAATACATAAAATATCACTAAATTATAATATTTACATCTAAAAATGAGCACATATATGATATTCAACAATAAAATATAACATGTGCATACTTAAGCCATAAATGTATGCATTATGCAAATAATTATTACAAACACAATTATCATGCTTAATCAATAGTATAACCAACAATATATTAAGGAAAGATTTAATAGTAATATCATTATTTAAGTTCATAACACAAGATCAATTTTTCTAACTTGGCAATAGACTAATCATGACCATATCTTGACCCGTGGCAAGCAACCATATTTAGTCATGCTTCAGTTCATGGTGATAATCATAATTTAATAATATTTTAATTATATCAAAATTTAGTCAGGCTTTAACTCATGATAGCAATCGGAATTTAGCCATGCTTTAACCTTGGCGGCAACAAAACTACAACTAGTCCATTATTTTTCATCATCATGATCATTCGTATTACCAATTTAAGTTACAAATTATTAATTTAATGCAATGCCATAAGCATAAGAACATAAGTTTCAATGTTACAATATCAATATTGTTTCCATTATATTTTAGATTTTAATGCAATAAATAAGCACATATAATTTATAATAATTAATATATTTCCATTCATACATGATCAACACAATGCTATTAATACATATATAATCAAGACATGTACAATCATACTAATATAATTTTCATCATAATATTCTTTCAAAATGATCAATATAATATTTTAAGTGTGTGTGATATATATATTATCAAAATATATACAATCATATCAACATATACAGTTCACAAGCACAAAGATTCCACCTTAATTAAAAACTATTTCTTATTTTAGGAAATCAAATCTACTCGAGAAGTGTATCTATCATATCAAAATATTAATAAATAACTATTACCTTCAATAATTATCATTCTGATTTGCTACTCTATCAAATCTACTCGAGAAGTGTATCTATCATATCAAAATATTAATAAAGTGTATACCTTTAAATTTAATAAAAATAATAATAATAATAATAATAATAATAATAATAATAATGTGAGCATTCTTTCTTACTTCTCTAGCTGCTCATGGATGCCTCGTATTACTCCAAAATGGTGGAGAACATCGTCAACTGCCTTCCCCATGGCACTGGCTACGAGGCCGAGGGGTGTATGACAGCTATTGCTTCTACTAAACAAACATAGTCTGATCGGTTTATGAAGGAAAAAAATGAACACTTATGATTTGCGTACGTAGAAGGGTTGATCTGCTACAAAGAAAGTACTCATGGAGATTCCTTTCTTTTCTTTTCTTATAGCCTGATTGGATGTCTCTCTTATCTGATGTTTTCTTTCTTTTCTACTTTTGAATTGTGGGAAAGGAAGCTATCGATTCCTTTCTCTTGTTTTTTTTAATCTGTTGATGCCTTTTATTTTCTTTTTTTTAATTTTTATTTTTGGAATGTTGTCTGATCACCAAGAAAGGGCTCAATTTCTTTCTCTTTGTCTTATCCTCTTTATTTTCTTTTTAAACCTGATTCGATGCCGATAATTTCCCTTTCTTTCCTTGCATTGATTGATTATTTTTTTCCGCACCTTGCCGGCTGCATTTTAGAAAGGTTTATGAATGAAAGGCTCATGTTACCAAATATATGGTTTTTTAATTTTAAAAATCCAAACACAAGGAATTTTATGCTGATTTGTTAATAAATTTATTTTAAAAATTTAATAAAAATATTAAAATCCTAAAAAATTTCTATTCTACAAATTAAAAAATATATTTTACCCTTCACTGCTACTCTTTTATGATCGGCAAGCAAGCATCATATGCAATGCTCTTGAAAAAGCAAGCGAATTGATTGGTCCACTAATAGACACATTCCTTTTTCATATTTTTATACTGCCATAAAGAGAAAATCCAAGAAAGTTCGTCTATATGAAAACATTATAATTAGATTTTGGTTACCTCCACAAAATTACTTTTTAACAATTTTTTTTTAAATTCATTATTTTGCCATCATACCTTGTGCCTATGCATGAGGCTACAAGCCTTCTAAAAGTTTACTAGAATGCATTATATTCATAACATTTAACATAGATGGCTAGAAACAGTCCTGTGGAATATATTATGGCCTTTTCTTTATGACGTTCTGACAGCCTTTTCCTTTTAACAGCCCTGTGGAATATGGCCTGCTTAAGAGAAGGAGTCGTTTTATAACTGGTGCATTTTTGCACCGGTTTAACGGTTAAGGGGTGGGTTTCAAAGATATTGCAGTGGAGGTGTTAAAGGGGAAAACACCATTTCAAATGGCATTTTCCCGGTGCCATTTCATCTCCCGAAGCTAGGCCAAGTCAGCCACGGAGCTGACATGGAAAACCATGAAATCGCCACATGCTGTGGCGATTTCACAACAAGTGAAATCGCCACATCATGTGGCGATTTCACAATTCTGAAATTGCCACATGATGTGGCGTTTTCAGATAAGTGAAATCGCCACATGATGTGGCGATTTCACTTGTTGTGAAGTCGCCACATCATGTGGCGTTTTTCTCCCAGTTTTTAACCCGCGGCTGGGCCCTCTTCTCTTCTTCTTCTTCTTCCTCCTTCTCCCAGCCGTCCGCCTTCTTCTTCTTCCTCCTTCTCCCAGCCGTCCGGTTGTTTCCATCGTCCTGGTCAGCGGCAAGCGGAGCTGCCATCCCCCTTCTTCCTCCTCTTCTCTCTTGCTGCATTCGCTCCCGGTACATTTTACAAGTAAGTTGTGGTTTGCCTTGAGATTTTCTAGATTACAAGTAATTTTACAACCGATTTAGTCATCTTAGTGTTTTAAGAACTTAAAGGAGGAGCAGAGAGGAGGATTAGTAGGTTTGGGAGGCGAGTGGGAGTAACAAAAGTAGCGTGGATCGGATCTTTCCGTTGGTGGGAGTTAGGTATTTCCAAAGATCCCAAAAAACGGCTCTCAGTGTTTTAAGAATTTAAAGGAGGAGCAGAGAGGAGGATTAGTAGGTTTGGGAGGTGAGTTGGGAGTAAAAAAATTAGTGTGTCTGTTCCAAGTTGCCTCTAGGTAACAAGAGAGTAAAAAAATTTGTATTTCTAGTCCAAGCAGCCTCTAGGTAACAAGAGAGTCCCTGTTCCAAGTTGCCCCTGCAGGAAGAGAAGGGACCGGATGGGAATATTACACAATTCTTATTTCCCATCTTAATACATTCAAGAAATTAGATTATATTTATATTGCTTGTACTATAGTATCTAATTATGATATTTAGATTATAGATGTTAAGTTGTTTACCTTCTGCTAATTAAATTACATTTATAGGGGTGCACAAGGGTATTAATGTAGAAGTGTTTTATAAACACATTGATGCAATGAGATATACCCTCAGCTAATAGTTCTTTTACCTTGTTATGTCAGACATGGCTCATAATGTCTTAGATTCAGGGCCTCGTGATCCTACTGTTCTTACTTTGCAAGAGATGCATAGATCAACCAATATATTTCAGGGCGAGGTATGTATTATTGATCGACAGTCCTTAAATAATTTACATTTGTTTACGTTAATGCGGATGTATCATTTAATTTATTTTTTGTCAGGAGTTACCGGTTCTTAGATGTCGTCGTCATGACGCACGTATATGGAGAGAGACACCGGGAATGTCGCACCCACGAGTACAATATTATTTAGATCATGTCGGCATGTTTGGCATATATAGGATTGGCCAGATTCGACTGGATGTTGGTCTTATTTCTGCACTAGTAGAGAGATGGCGTCAAGAGACCCACACATTCCATCTACCTTTTGGTGAGGCGACCATTACATTACAAGATGTGAGTATTTTGAGTAGCCTTTGGATTGATGGTTCTGCTGTTACTGGGTTAGATCCGCGCCATACTATTCCGGAGTGGCAGGCTATATTTGGAAGGCTATTTGGTGTCGAGCCTCCTGTCGAAGCATTTCCAAAAGGTCGTTTTCGATTGGCATTCTTCGATCAATTCTATCACGACCTTCACTTGGACGAAGATGTGGATGATGAGGTTATCCAGCAGTTCGTGAGGGGACAACTTCTTCGAATCATTGGTGGAGTTATTCTTCCAG
>UESW01003033.1:0-71817 GCA_900491605.1 Calamus simplicifolius | reverse complement strand
TATCTAATGCGCATGCTTGGTGCATGTCTTCATGCACCGAAGACACTGCACGAAGACTTTCCTATTCTCTAAAAGGTTCTTTGCAGTATAGAGGTAGGCCACATGTATTGGACTCAGCCTACATTCAGAGGTGACGTCGGGCCAATGATGCACTTTGCCTACTTCCATCCTCGTTTCTAAACCATCTCGATCCTGGAACTTTGCGAATTAACACAAAACCTCTAATTCTTAACACTTTGTATCAACTACATTCAGCTATATTAGAATTATATGACCATCACAAAAACCATTTAATATATATATTTTTAAAAATTTTAGGGTACGAAAATACCGTAATGTTGAAAGATTTTAGAAGAATCACCCATGATAGAACGTTTTGCCTGCTATAATTTTATAGAAACTTAATAAAATCTTTCAATAGAACCTATTTGGATTATGGAGAATTTCAAATATCCTTTCCAGAGGAAAGAGAATCATGTGACAAAGTTTTGCTAACAAATTTATCCGAGCCAACAAATTCACCACCAACCTAGTAAATGAAACTTTTCTAATTTATTGATTAGAATCATTCATACCTCTGGACTGCACAACAGACATAATGTAGGTGAATTTTGACAAAAAAAGACATTTTGTAGGTATTTGTAAATAAGGATAAGGTGAGGCTTTGTTTGCAAAAAGCCCTAAAATCTATTAATCTATTTGTAGAAGCAGGAATAAATATCATCAAATAACATAAAACAGAACTCCAATCTCTTGTAATAACGTGGATGGATTTTTTTTTCATATGCAGTTAGAAACTTAGAATATGAAGATATCACAAAACTTTTTTTTTGTCATTAGATTGTTAGGTACAAGCCAAAAATTTATAAGAAGAAAAGGAATCCCCACCATAAATGAAGGATTTGTCTAATCAAACAGATATAAAACTGGTCGCTGATTTAAATTTATAACATAATACTCGCAATGAATGTTGCAATATAAAGACAGGAAAACTCATTTTTAAAAGCAGGATCTGATCTGGTTTGAGCAGAAAGCCTGTCACTGGAATCCCTAACCCTTCTATCATTCACCACAGTGCGATGATGAAGTTTGTGGATTGGATATAAATGCTATATTTGTACATTAATGCTTCAACTGAAGTTGAATCATGCCTTTTCAAGCGATGTTAAGGTTAGAAACTCACACTAAATCTTATAATAACATAAAAGAAGTCTAATTAAGAAGGTATTATTTAACCTTCTTAATCTTTTATAGACACTTAGGATCATCCTAGCGCATAGCCAAGAGAAACTAAACACTATAGTCTCTCATGTTCCCTTTTCTATTTCACACTAGCTCAAAATGTTTGGATTCAATTCTTAATTGGTTCAAAACAAATGGATGTCCAATTGAGTTAATATCCAGCTATCATCTTATATATAAAATCTGCTAATTGATAATTAAATATAAAATTATTAAAAAAAAAAGACTAAAAAGAATCAACTTCAACTTAAATTCTTATGTGAAAACTTTTAATTCCATTCAAGTAGTGATTATTCTTAAATTTATAAATTATAATTTTAAAATATATTGATATATGGTTAAAGACACTAAAACTATATGTTTGTTATCTTCATTTTTTTTTTTTTTGATAAAGGAATAGTGAGGGAAGGGATTTCCCTCACACTATTTATTAATGTATCAAGCTATATATTTTAAACGTAATACACTTATTAATCCTCATAAATTATTGTTTATTCTCAAGCTAGATTATAATCGCTTTAACTTTTTAAAGGGCTATATTTGAAGAATTTCTTGGATCTACTGTTCCATTTATTATTTTATCATCCTACTCCATCCAGCTAAAAGTGATGGTGGGTGAGTGCAAGAGACACTCAGATTGGAACTGTCCCTTGGCTTTATATTAGTTCATAGAAAGCTAACTTTTATCCGATGGCATTATTGAAAGATTGGTGTTTCGTGAATTTCTTGTTGGAGAATGTTTCATAATTGGGGAGTTGTAATCTGCCTCTTCGAATTCATTGTTTAATAATATTCTCGCAATTTTTCTTCAGATGCCCTGGAATCTTCACAGCCTGCTGTGTTGCATAATAGAGCCCAGTTTGGGGCATGGCAACCTGAAAGAAAAGGTTCAGCAGAAACCCTTTCTATAAAGAACACTAAGAAGAACAAAGCAAGCAACAGTACTTCACAGGTTCACTTTTCCCAGCAAAAGCTCCATTTCTTTTCCTCCTTCTAGATTAGCCAGGAAAAGTGCCAAGCATGTGAGAAAACATAATTATTGGCAGTGGTATGCTTAAACAAAACAGCTTATGCATGATGCTCATAGAAAATATTTAGAACAACCAAAGGGGATGTTCAAAAAATGAATAAACATCTCAATCTTTCCATTGTTTTTGGCACATCGAGAGGAAGTATTGCCACAAGACTTCGAATACAACATTATATATCAAAAAACATCAAATACATAAGGTTTAGAGAAAATAATCAAGACATAACATAGAATGCCAAATGACATTTTCTAAAAGAGAACTAAATTATCTCCTCTTAGCTTCCCTTTAAATGCTTCAACACAGCAAAAGCAAACCCATCAGGAAGATTCAGGTGAAGCAGCCCGATTAATGCAAATCTGAAAATCTTTGAAAGGCCTATCCAAGGCATTACATGTCGTTCCTACTGACACAGGATTGAGAACAGCAAGAACTTCTATGTGGATATGATTGACAAGAAGGCTGCTGGTAGCATGATCCCGAAGCTAAATTTGCTATTCATCTGACATAGCTGAGGAAAAATAAAAATAAAAGGAGAAAATGAGTAGAAGATTCTGATGTTTACGCATCCAGCTCCCACATCACCTCCAGACCCTGAAAAAAACTTGTGAGAATAATGAATCATTCATAATAATTTGCATGAATGGTGTAGTTTAGCTACCATCTCAAGAAGCTGACACAATTTAAACTCAGGGTCTGCTTTAGTGGAGTTAACCGTGCTGCTAGATTCCTTCAACAGAAACAAGTATGTGACTGAACAGAGATAGTTATGCTCGCTTATTTCTATTCATTTAACGGTCATTGTGACCAGATGAAAATGAACAGAAGATTCTGATGTATACCCATCAAGCTCCCACATCACCTCCAAACCCTGAAAAATACTTGTGAGAATAATGAATCCATGCATAATAATTTGTGTGAATAGTATAGTGTAGCTACCATCTCAGGAAGACGCTACGGTTTAAACTCGAGGTCTGCTTGGTGACCTTAACCTTGCTGCTAGATTCCTTCAACAGAAACAAGTATGACTGAATATAGATAGTGATATATGCTCGTTATTTCTATTCATTTAATGGTCACTGTGACCAGATACGTTTAAATGTACAAAATTATCAAGAAAAGAGAGGGAGATGGGATTGTATCTGGAAAGCACATGGATGACATTCTTTTTCTTTTCTTTTTTTCGAAGCTAGAAAAGGAAAGAAGGAATGTGCTAGCTCCTTTCTGTTATTGTTTCTAAATTGGGATTCGTGAAAGCCAGTACAGTCCTCTCCTACAGTGTCTCTGCAGGTTGGGGCATCCTTCAATGGTCAGTGCGTGAAGGCTGGGGAGTCGTTTGAGGCCTTCCGAAGTGATGACAACCGAGGGCAATGCTGAATATGAAGACGCTGAAGTGCGGTAAGGCCCTGCATACCCTCTGGCAGATATGAAAATTTGCCGCAATGGATAATTTCTAGAGATTGGAGTGCAGCGAGCTGTCCCAACTCTTTTGGAAAAGATACCAAGCCAGGAAGCTCGTTGATATGCATACTCGTGAGTGCAGTGAGATGGCCCAGATCCATTGGACTCTAGCTAAATAAAATAAATAAAATAAAAAATGATGTAATTATAGTCCCATATAATTTTGAATTATTTTCTAACGTTTTCCCTTGATTCAAAATGGGTGATGCTAAGGATGATTTGGGATATGCAGTTTTGTTGTTTTCTTTTATTGTATTGAGAGTGTGTCTTTGAAAATGTCTGCGGTCTGCTCCTTAATGTTGGAGTACATTAATATGATTCCTTCTTTATCCATAAATCCTAACATATGTGATCATGGATATTTATACGCTTTTGAAAGAGTGGATCTTTTCATGGCAAATGTAAGATTATTGTCACGGAACAATCGCAACAGCTTCTAGCTTTTTCATATAAATTTGACGGAATCCTTCTGAATTGCAAAATCTCAATCAGTATTAGAACTTCAAAGCAAGCTTGAAGTCCTTTAGTTGCAAAAATGAAATTCTGGATAAAGATAAAAAGATACCCCAAGGCATTTCTTGTTTTCAGATGATCGATCAACTTCCCTGCAAAGGAAGCTAAGGTAAAGTTAATTTGTTGCTTTATCATCTTAGCAGTTATTCTATTCTTAAGATCCTACTGTTGCTGAGTATCTGATATTACTGTCATGGTCTCTCACTACAAGTAGGCATTAGGATGAGCAAAGTTCTTGGTCATCAGACTCAGTCTGCACTATCTGTTTTTCTTTCTATTTTTCTATGTTACTCAATGCCCATCAGGACTCATACTGTTGAGAAACTCGTCTATCTTTATTTTTGATTAGAGTCACTAAACTTTCTCTCTTCTTGTAAATTGTCACTCTAGCATTTAATCAAACTGGGTGTACATGATCCATCAAATCAAGAACAACCTCAACAATGAAAAGAAGAAGATGTGAAGGCCTTAATAGATCCCCTCTTCCTAAAAGATCTATTCCTTCTCTCCTTCCAGATTAGCCAGAAAAAATAGCAAAGCTTGTTAAAGAAATATAACTGAAAGTTGAATGCTTCAACAAAACAGCTTCTATTTCATACACATTGAAAAGTAGTTTGGAAACGAAAGATGATGTTTAGATAATTAATAAACATTTCCATCTTTCAATTGTTTTTGCCATGTCAAGCAGAAGTACTATCCAAAAGACATCAACAACGATATTTATATATCGAAGAACATCAAATAAATAAGATCCAAAGTTAAATAATCAACAAAACATCAAATGCCAAATGACTACTTCTAAAAGAGAATTAAGCTTAAAAACTCCTCTTAGTGTGTCCCTTCAAGTGCTTAACACAACAAAAGCAAATCTATCGAGAAGATTAAATGAAGCCACTTGATCATTGCAAATCTAGAATTCTTTAGAAGGTTTGTCCTCAGCATAATATGTCATTTCTCCTGATAAAGGACTAAGAAGCAAGAACTTAAATATGGATATAATTAACAAGAAAGCTGCTATTAATGCTCTTTATTCATCCTGAAGCTAAATTTGTTGTTCATATGACATATCTGAAAAAAAAAAATGAATAAAAAATTCTAATGTATACCTCTCCATCTCCCACATTGCTTCTAAATTGTATAAAAATAATATAAAAGAAAACTACTACTTGCATCTTTAATGTCACTAGCATCAGAAGATAACAATTAACAAATGACCAAAATCAAAAGTTAACCAGCTATTACCTTCCAAAGTTGCATTAGAGTGTTGCATTGCTGAAGCTATACCATCTGTAGCTTGAATCCCTTCATGATAAATTTATGTTGGCTTGAATGCCGAAGTAAATCTTTTAGGCTAAGAAATATTTGTTGACAAAAAAGAGCCCAAGTATCGTAACCAGAATTATTAGGAAATGAAAGTCCCAGAGTCATCCTCCACCCAGATTCATGAAGCATGAAACTTAAAGATGGCATTTGCCCCTTGCATCACAAAAAAAAAAAAAAAGAAATGTAAACAATACTAGTTATAGGAATCATGAATTAGTGCATAACAATATGTGTATACAGTGTAGTGTGACCACCATTTCAGAAAGATAACATTGGTTAAATTTAGGGCCTGCTTTAGTTAGGATAAACAAACATACCTTAACCTTGCCCTCCTTCTAAATTCCTTCAATTGGTACAAGAATGTGAGAGTACATAAATAATTAAGCTTGCTTGCTTATTTATGTTTACAAGTAGAGAGGGAGACGGGATTGTACCTGATAAGCACTCGTATCGGTTGCCATTATACTGTAGATGCTCTTCTAAAGCAACGAAATGAAGGAAGGAATGTGCTGTTGGAAGGAAGGAATGTGCTGTTGGTGCTTCTCTCTGATCTTATTTCGAACCCCGGAATTTGTGAGACCAGCTCCCAGTACGGTCCTCCTCTTTTACACAGTCTCTCCAGGTTGGGGCATCTTTCAATGATCAGAGTCCGAAGGGCATGGAGTCGTTGGAGACCTTCCGGGAGTGATGATAGTAGAGGGCAATGCCTAATATCAAGACTCTGAAGTGCAGTGAGATGGCCCAGATCCATTGGCAAAGAAGTCAGGCTTTTGCAACCAAAAATAGAAATGTCTTCAAGAGCAGTGGCATGTTACAGGGCTCCGTCAAGGAATTTAGTTTCGTACAGTCAAAGACATGCAATGCTCTGAGAGATGCAGGCAACTTGGGCAATTCCAGCAGATCACTGCAAAACGATAGACGTTTCAGGTTTGGTAGGAGTTCTTGATCCCCTGATGATGAGAAGGATGATGGTGAAGATGAGAGACCAATAAAATTGTTGCAACCGACGATAGTTAAGCTCTCTAGTGAGTTCAAGCCACGGATCTCCTCCTCCGATAAGTAGACCAGATCATCACAAGAAATTATTTTCAATGTTCGGAGAGAAGCAAGATTCTTCCAAAACACCAAGGGCGATGATGACTGTTGCGATGATGAAAACAACCCCTTGCAATTTATAATAGACAAAGAATGCAGGGATACGCTCAGCCCTCTTGTCTCCTCCTCCTCCAGCAGTGACGCCAGATCCTCCTCTTTAAATTCCCTAATAGTTAAATATTCAAGAGATTTAAAGTACCTAAAAGACATTTTTTCCTGAGAAGAAGGAGGCGACTGTGTCTCAGTGCTTGTTTTATAGTTACTAATACTGAGGAAAGATAGCGTGGTTAGATTGCTCATGAAGCCCGGCTGAATATTTGTTCCTTCCATTCTTAAACTTGTAAGAGATGGTAGCCCCGGCATGGTCATCAAATTAGGACAACGGATAATACGAAGCTCTGCAAGGCATGGGAAAATCAGCGTGGCCTCAGCATTCCTTCATCCTCTGACCAGGCCTCCAAGCTCTGCATCTGATACAACTCAAGTTTCTCCAGTGAGGGAAATGCTTGCATCGTGCTATTACTTTCATTGCCGTTGCAGATGTGCTTCACCTTATCCATCTTCTCCAAGTAGAGAAATTTAAGCGAACGTGACTGCCATAAGGGCGGGAGATGTTCGCAGCTCGTGCAGGCGTTCAAATGGATTTCAACTAAATTTTGTAGCTCCTTCATCCACGTCGGAAAGCTGGTACCCCCATAACGAATAATTGTAAGTAGCTTTAAGTTAGCATGGGGCCTAAGGCCCTCCAACACCTCTTCGGCATTTTCTACCGATGCAACATCTTCATCACGAGAGCACGAATTCCAGTAAACCATATCCCAGCATAATACTAATGAGCAAAGATTATGTTTGGAACTGAGATTAGCTTTTTTAGCATCTGTTGCATCCCTCACATTCTTTAGATTATAAAGCTCTAGGAGGCCACCAAGATTTAAGCCATTCAATTCATCTATACGCCTTCCATTCTCATTGCCCACTATATATGTTGTCAATGTTCGCAAGCTTCTCAATTGTCCCATACTTGTTGGCAAGCACTTCAACCTTTCACATCATTAATGTAGAGATGCCTTAGATTACTCATATTTTTCATACCATCAGGCAGCTTACATAGTTGGTTGCAGCCAGAGAGTTTCAGAGTCTGTAGATTGAAAAGTGTGCTGGTGGCTTCAGGCAATTCTTTGATATTGGTGTTGGAAAGGTCAAGATACCTCAAATGTTTTAGAAATGTAATTGCATTAAGCTGCAGTTGTGTGATTTTAGCACTACATAGATTCAATGCTCTCAAGGGCATAGACTTTAATGAATCCCCAGTCGCTACAATTCCAGAAAACCCATATGGCATCAGGAGAGTGCGAATATTTGGAAAATTATTTAGGGTCCTCTGACTTTCCAATTGAAATCCTGAAGGACAATACAAGTGACGAGTTTTATTAGATATATGTTCCCAACTGACATGTTCCAGACTGCTAAGGCATTCATTCCCCATGATGGATTGTGCCAGGTCATGCATGAGGTCATGCATCTTGCATGTTGTTTTCGGATTAATTAAATACCGACCATACTCAGGTTCCTTGATATCCTGAAAAAAAGATCTCCAAGCCAGCTCATTAAAAATCTCATTACCTTTGTCCTGCAACTCCATTCCTTCATCGGACGGAATAAATCCATTAGCCATCCATAGCTCAATCAACATTTCTTTTTCCATCTCATGATCCTTTGGAAATGTGGCACAAAAAGCAAAACATTGTTTTAAATGGGAAGGCAAATCACGATAGCTCAACCTTAAAACTGATAAAATCTTATCACCATCTGGTAAATTCCAGATCTCACTATTTTTCACGGGCAGCCATTCTGCTTCTTGGCTCTTAGAATGCATAAAGGCCCCCAGTACATTCAGAGCTAGAGGCAACCCATCACATTTCTTGACAATATCCTTACCAATGCTTACTAGATTTTGAGGCTCTTCTACTCTATCTTTAAATGCTCTCTTCTTGAGCAGTGTCCAAGAATCATCCTCATTCAAATGCTGTGGGTAATGAGAGGGGAGTGTGCCCATCCTGGATGCTACTTGGTCACTTCTTGTAGTCACAATAATCTGACTCCCTTCTTTACCTGTTTCCAGCAAGGATTTCAATTCATTCCACTTTTGCCAATCGTGGTTCCAGACATCATCTAATACAAGAAAATACCTTTTTCCACTTATAACTTCCCGAAGGCGGTGCTGTAACAACTCCATGGTTGATTCCTCGCACTCTTGCTTTCTAGCTGAAGTGATTATTGCTTTGGTAAGTTTTACAATCTCAAACTCATCTGACACACACACCCATATGAGCGGCTGGAAATGCTTCTCCACCCTATCGTTTTTATAAATCAATTGGGCCAGTGTGGTCTTGCCCAGGCCACCCATGCCAACTATGGGAAGGACTGCAACATTCTGGTGGTTATTATCATGATCAAGCAGCAATTTCACTAGTTTTTCTTTATCTTCCTCTCTACCGATGACAGCTGACTCATCAACGTAGGAGAAGGTTGGTGGCCTATCTCTGTTTTGTGGTTGTATTATTGTGACCGTGAAATGAAATTTGTCTCCCTCGGTTATGATTTTATTTATTTTTTCAATAATATTATTTAACTTTTGCCCGATCTGAAAACGAAACCAAACTGAATTAGGAAAAGAGAAGAAGCTGCGAACCTTTTTCATCATATAAGCCTGATTCCCTGCCTTCAGCCGCATGACTTCCACATTGAACTCATCCAGAACGCCAACCCGTGAGGTTTTGCCACGTGTCACCATTCTAATGCATGAGGAATCCAAAGAGTCGCACCCTATCCCGAGTAAGATCGATAAGCGCGAGCAGATCGGTCGGGGGTTCCCCAGGCAAACGTTTTCCGATCTGTCGCCCCGCGCATTAAACCGTTCGACGCTTCCCCAGGCTGCTTAATACGCCCCTCTTCATCGGAAAACGTGAAAGTCCGTTGGCCGATAACTTGCCCCCTTGGAAAAAGCAGCATCACCAATAAAAGCGTGACAACACGCCACCCGTTCCGCTCGGGAGCCCCCTTCTTATCAAGCGCCACGTGGACCTAGCGCTGCGGCTGAGTCGCCCCCCCCCCGAGCTACAAAATGTTCTCCAAACCTCGGCAGGGCCGAGCCACAAAATGTTCTCCGAACCTCGGCAGGATCGAGCCATAAAATGTTCTCCAAACCTCGGCAAGGCCGAGCTACCAATTCTCCGAACCTTGGCGGGGCCAAGTAAAATGTTCTCCGAACCTCGGCAGGGCCGAGCTACAAAAAATTCTCCGAACCTCGGCAGGGCCGAGCCACAAAATGTTCTCCGAACCTCGGCAGGGCCGAGCTACAAAATGTTCTCTGAACCTCGGCAAGGCCGAGCTACCAATTCTCCGAACCTTGGCAGGGCCAAGTAAAATGTTCTCCGAACCTCGGCAGGGCCGAGCTACAAAATTCTCCGAGCCTCGGCAGGGCCGAGCTACCAATCCTCCGAACCTCGGCAGGGCCGAGCTAAAAGTTCTTCGAACCTTGGCAAGGCCAAGCAAAATGTTCCCCGAAATTTGACCATCCCGAGTGACTGGTCCCTTGAGCCATAATGGGAGAAGGTACAGACTTCCCATGCTTCGGCTACAGCCGACTCACGGTACTCCGAACTCCGATAAAGGCGAAACACGAGAATACCAAACTCCTGACCTAAGCGAGGAGCGCGTTTCGCCGAACGATCTCTGAATCGCCGTGCGCGTACTCCAAACTGATTCGGGCGCCATAAGGCCCTCGTCTAAGGACGAGCGAAGTGCTTTTGGCACCCCACGAACAATAATAGCAAGCTTGGCGCAGAAAAGACGAGGATTGAGAAACAGAAAATAGCTCTCTTTATTGCCGATCAAAATCAGTTACAAATGCCTCACAGGCGTTACAAGAACATTGAAATGCATAAACGCAAATATAAAACTCGAGCAACTGCTCCAATCTACGATGCTCCAGCGCCCATCCTCGAGCCAGACGAGTTTTATCCGGTCGGTTCGGGCCGATAAAAACCGTCGACACAGACCAATAGTTGTGACTGGCTCCAAGTCGGGACGATATCTCGGTGACCCAATCGGGATATCTGGACGGCCATCCCAAACCACCCAACCAGGGGTGTACTGCCGCTCCTTGCCATGTCTCAAGGACAATGAGTCGGCGAGCAAGGCGCTCTCACCTCCCCCCCGAGCGGCTGATCCCGGGAGTCCGAACCAGGGAGGAGGCGAAATACACACAAACCATGGGAGGCCCGCGTGCGCTTCTTACCGCAAGTCCCCCGCAGCAAGCCACAGAGATCGCACAGGAAGCGCATATGTGCGCTCTTCGTATGATCTCTGCGCCCCCCATGTGCGCTCTCCATGTGATCTCCGAAACTCATCCCCTAAGGATGAGCCGTTCTTCAGCTGCTCCCCGGTCGCCCCAGCTATCCGGCGGCAAGGAGCCCATGAAAGGAAAAGTCGATCCTCCCACTCGTAGCGACAGAGAAATGAGCGTGATAAAAGCTCTGGCGAGAAAGAAACTTTGGGGATAACCAGATGAGATCCCCTTTTCCTTTTTATAGGCGGAAATGAACCAGGAAAAGCTACCCAGGCTGCGCGTCCTGAAATTTAAACTTCCGAACAGTACCTCCACGTGGTCTCTCACAGATTGGCGCCCCACTGCGCGCCAAACCCACCGCCTTAGTTGTGACATGTACGGAGATCTCTTTCTGATCCCGAATCATGGCCAGTAAATACAAGAAATCGTCCGCTGACGCTTCGAGAACCGGCGGACTCAAAAAATCATCCTTTGAAAAAGTACTGTCCAATAGTGGACGGTTGCGTGCGCGTCACGACGAGGTAGCCTGCATGGGAAAAGAGCACCTTCCGGAAAGCTCTGATGCAGCTTTATGCCCCCCACTGTGCCGTACCACCGTTTATAGTAAAGTAAAAACCGAATTGCCTGCGAGACAGCAGGGCACTGACAGGATGGCAGGAAACGTGCCGGCCTTTTATTCGTCGGCCCCAGCCGACCTATTTCGCCCGTCGGCCCTAGCCGACCCACTTTGTTCGTCGGTCCAAATTGACCTATTTCGCCTGTCGGCCCCAGCCGACCTGTTTTATCTGTCGGCCCTAGCCGACCCATTTTTGTCTGTCGGCCCCAGCCGACCTATTTTATCTGTCGGCCCCAGCCGACCTATTTCGCCCGTCGGCCTTAGCTGACCCACTTTGTTCGTCGGTCCAAATCGACCTATTTCGCCTGTCGGCCCCAGCCGACCTATTTTATCTGTCGGCCCTAGCCGACCCATTTTTGTCTGTCGGCCCCAGCCGACCTATTTTATCCGTCGGCCCCAGCCGACCTATTTCGCCCGTCGACCCTAGCCGACCCACTTTGTTCATCGGTCTAAATCGACCTATTTCGCCTGTCGGCCCCAGCCGACCTATTTTATCTGTCGGCCTTAACCGACCCATTTTTGTCTGTCGGCCCCAGCCGACCTATTTTATCTGTCGGCCCCAGCCGACCTATTTCGCCCGTCGGCCCTAGCCGACCCACTTTGTTCGTCGGTCCAAATCGACCTATTTTTCCTGTCGGTCCGAGCCAATACACTTTCCCGGTCTTGAATTAAAGGTGGCCCAAGGATATCAGCGAGCCATGGGCCACTCATCATTGAGGCAAGGCTAAGCAACAGCGGAGTTACGCAGGAAAAACACTCAGATAAAAACAGGAAATCCCTTTGCTACGAAACGTCAAACAAATCTCTAAAAGGGCAAGATACAAGAGCGACTCCTAAGAACCAGGAGCCCCACCGGATTTGGGAATACCCTCAATCACATCTGCAGGTGCACGGCTAGATTCGCCCTTCTCTGATATTTTCACCCCCTCTGTGACAGTTTGCGACCATCCCTCGGAGGCTACGGCTTCGCTGGGACCAGGGGCGCCACCAGGCTCGACGTCAGAAACATCGACATATTCATCTTCGTCTCCTTCTTTGGATTCGCCGTCCTCGGAATCTTCGATGCTCAGAAAAGAAAGGTCCCATTCCGGGTGCCCGCTGAGTATCCTCTGCTTACACTCTTCCATCCCGTGATGGAACGCGTCTACGCTCATAGCGTCTTGCCGCCCCTTGAGTATGGCGAGCTGCGTGTTGGCCTCAGCGGCCCGTTTCTCGGCCTCTGCGACTTGGGCCCGCAAAATGATATTTTGCCCCTCGAACTCGCTAACCCGCGCCTCGAGCTCCGAACTCCTACTGCGAACGGACACGAGCTCACCTTGAAGAGCCCGAACCTTCGACTCCATCTTCGCCACCCGAAAAATTCAAAATCAAATCAGTACTGCGAGAACCCAGTGATAAAAACGGAAAGGGAAAAAACAAGAGCATACCTCCGTCTCTCGCTCGGCCAACCTCTTGGCCATCTCTTCTGCCTCGCTCCTGGCTCTTGTCCTGTCAGCCCTTACCAGCTCGACCCTCTCCTGCAGAGCACTGATCTTCAGCTGCCTGGCTTCAACGTCCCTCCGGGCTTGGGATAATTCGTCACTCACCCGAGCTATCGTTCCCTGGTCCCACTTAGCGCCCTCTTTCAAATGGGCAATCTCGCCATCGCGGCGCTTCAGTCGCTCCTCCACCTCGCCGAGCATCCTGGTTAAACGCTTCCTCTCGTCTGCGGCTTCCCTCCCCAGCCGACCTATGCTCTCATTATGCTCTTTCCGCATCGCCTTCACCTCCGCGGAGTGCTTCGATTCGATCTTGGCCAACTCCAAGCACGCATCGTCGTTCTTCGCTAGGAGTCCCTATAACTCTTCCACCCTGCGCTTCAGCTTGGACACCTCGTCCACGGCAGCTTGATGTGCCGCCCTTGCCGCCTTCGAGTTCCTATCCATCGTGTCCATGAGCTCTCCGAACTGCTCAGACACCTTCAGCCGTGACTGGAGCTCGACATTCTCCCTCCGGGCCTGGACACTGGCCCCCATCGCCAAACTCAGGCGCCAGCAAATCGCCCGGGAAAGCAAAACACTCTGCAAAAGCAAAAATTGAGTAAGAGCCCACGACGGGGTCAATAGAGAAACATCTATCGCACAAGAAAAGTGACTTACCCGCGAGGCATAAGCCCGGGTCATCCTCATCAAGGTTGTGTTATCAATGTCGGGAAGAAGGTGGATACTTTCCGCCACGCCTTGCTGCCCGAACGCAGCATCGACCAATCCCAGGTCGGCAAACTTGTCCGCCAAGGGATCCGCGCCCGGATACAAGGCCGACCTAATCATGGCAGAGAACGCCTCCTCAATATTAGCGTCTAAACTGCCGGATGGATCAACCCCGCTTGAGGGACCGGCCTGGGTGCCCCCCGCCTGAGAGGCCTTCAACATCCCAGCCTCTTCCGTCAAAGCTCTGGCTTGGGTTTCCTCAGATAATTCGGCTAGCCCAAGAGCCAGCCTCCCCAAAACCTTTCTCGAAGAAGCCCCCAATGCCGGGCTCCCGCCGTGCTGCGTCCCCTCCTTCGGCGCTTCTTTCTCGACGACCGCCATTCCTGTGTCCGCCACCAGACCCTCCGAAATCCCGGCCTGTTCCACCACTTGCGTCTCCTCCACAGGCTCCCCCGAAGCCTCAGCCTGACCTGCCTCACTGCTACCGTGTTCCCCCACAGAGGGACCGAGAGAAAGTTCCCCCTGAACCTCCTCGACAGCGGTCCCTTCTTCTAAACCCGCCGCCATTTCCTCCTTCAGGGGGGACGCGATCGGACGAGCCATCGGAGCCTCGTCTGAACTGTCCGATATCTCCAACACGAGAGCGTCGGAGGCCATAACCTCCCTCCTTGGGATCTCCTTCGCCCCCGACGCTTCTGCCATAACTGCCCCGGCATCCGGCGGACTCCTCGCGGAAGCATGAGCCCTTTTTACGGGCCGACCGCTGTCCGTGCCGCTACCTTCCCCTGGGCGCTTCCCCCTCTTTCTCTTGGAGAGGCTCGACAATGCCGACCTCGCGGCTGCCACATCAAAGCACACGTACTCGGAATCAAGCACACCAATCGAAAAAGATACAATGCATGAAAGGGACTCACCTTGCGGATCCAGAGGGCTGAGCCCGGCTGCGAAGAGGGCCCCCTCCGATAATAGGTCATTAGCCAAAAATACCTGTCCATTACGAAGGACATCCAGGTCCCTCTCCTCCTGCGCCAATAAGGCCGGATGCGTCTCCGCATCTCTCGCAACTTCCCCCCATCGCCGAGGGAAATCAGAACCGACGTTCCCCTCCGCAATCACGAACTGGCTCTTCCACCCTTTGATGGAAGAAGGCTTATCCGCGATGACGTTAAAAGATCTCCGGGGCCCGATGGAGGTCCACTCCGATTTCCTTCCGGGAGTCAAATGGTAGCAGGTGCGAAAAAGGGGGAGAGTCGCAACGACTTGAATCTGGTGACACATCGAAATGAATCCGATGATGTTCCGCCAACTGTTTGGAGCCACCATCGATGGACAGATGTTGTAATGGGTCATGATCTCCTTCACCAAGGGATGAAGAGGAAAACGAAGACCCGCCTTAAAACTATCCTCATAGATAAAGACTCCGGACTCTAATCCCCGAGTAACCCTATCTTCGGGTTCTGGCACCCGCAAGACTACATCCAGGGGCAGACCATACCTCTGGTGAATCCTCCCTAAATCCTCAGCAATGATTTCTGAGGCCACATCCTCAGGTCTCATCGCCATCTCGGTTGGGGAAAATCCTGGGTGAAAACGATGAATGCTGGAGAGGACGAGAGACCGATGCTCTTCTGAAAACAAGGTGAGAAGACGCCGCGGACATGCGCACATGTGCATAAGCGCATACATATATATATATCGGGCGGCTGTCACTTCGCTTCTCCGCCAAGGAACCGCCCTGGGGAGGCGGGACGTCTCATTCGAGGCGTCCGGAATCGCCTCGACAAACCTCCATATCGATCGGGATTCACGGCATGGCACAATCTCAACCGTCGCTAGTGGAGGAACCTTACCTCCGAAGGTACGATGGCCCTGTCGCATTAATTAGGGCATCATTGCATGAACTGTTCAGGCCAAGACGTCCCATCCGGAGCGCGCCACTCGAGCTTATACTCCCTACGCCCGAACCTATGCTTCGAACTAGGGAGTGGAGGGCATGTGTTGGGGGGTAAAATCGTTATTGCATTGATATCCGTGCGAGGTGGCTAAGGCTGACTTCCTCCCGCCGTCTCCTTCCGGGCTTCCCTAGCTCGGCCTCTTCCGGGCTTCCCTAGCTCGGCTCCTTCCGGGCTTCCCTGGCTCGGCCTCCTTCCGGGCTTCCCTAGCTCGGCCTCTTCCGGGCTTCCCTAGCTCGGCTCCTTCCGGGCTTCCCTAGCTCGGCCTCCTCCGGGCTTCCCTAGCTCGGCCTCCTTCCGGGCTTCCCTGGCTCGACCTCTTCCGGGCTTCCCTAGCTCGGCTCCTTCCGGGCTTCCCTAGCTCGGCCTCTTCCAGGCTTCCCTAGCTCGGCTCCTTCCGGGCTTCCCTAGCTCAGCCTCTTCCGAGCTTCCGTAGCTCGCTTATACCTAGCGATCCACGCCCTGACGTCTACCTCCGCGGAACCTGACGCGGGAGAGCTTAAGCCTACCCGAGCATCACCTTAGGCGGGGAATCATGTTGAGACGTGGCCCAAGACCTACTGTAACCGCCCCAGGTCTACTCGCCCAGATCCCAAGACATCAAGGAGCTCTCCCCGCCGTCGATCCCTTAACAAACAAGGCATGGATTCTAACGGCCCCACAATGGCCTGATTCTGTCTACCCCCGTATCGTAACAACCCCAGAACCTTCCAGAAGATGCTTAAGTCCCCAGGTGACAGTCTATAAATATCAGACTGGCAGATTCCCTCAGGTACGCGACTCTTGACGCGCAAAACTCTGGAATCACTCCTCTCTCCCGGCAGCCCGTCGGTGCTCTGCCCTTCTCAGAGCTTCCGATTGACCGCCCCCGGAGAGGTCTCCCGAAGAGATCCACCTCCTCACTGTCTGGTTGATCGCCGATTTCTTCTCCACTGACTTGAGCATCGGAGGGCCTTCCGCGGAGGACCACCCCCAGTGTCCCTCCGCGTGTGGGCTTTCTGTTTTGCAGGTCCACCGCACCCCTCTCCCCGAAGACCGACCGCGCCCGAGTCGGAGGACGGATCCCGGCGGCAACAATACTAATGATCTTGTGGTTGAGTTAAATAAATTTCGGATGAATCATCAAGAAGATGGTGTTACTTCAACCCAAGGTTAATTGTGATTCAAAATGAAAGGTAATGTATTAATTTTATAGATATACTTTGCAATTTAAATTATTTTTTAAAAGGTTGGAGCGATTAAATTATTTTTTCAAAGGACTTGGATTTTGTAATCACTGAATGATTTTTATGTGTTTTATATTTGGACGGTTCACTTGACAAAATAACTTTCAAGTTTAATTAATTAACTTTTAACAAACAAATTAATAATTAACTTTTAACAAATTAATTAACTTTTAACAAATTAATTAATTAACTTTTAACAAATTAATTAATTAATTTTTAACAAACAAATTAATTAACTTTAACAAATTAATTAACTTTTAACAAATTAATTAATTAATTTTTAACAAACAAATTAATTAAATTTTAACAAACAAATTAACTAACTTTTAACAAATTAATTAACTAACTTTTAACAAATTAATTAACTTTTAACAAATTAATTAATTAACTTTTAATAAATTAATTAACTTTTAACAAATTAATTAATTAACTTCACAATAAACAAATCCAAGGATGCCATCCAAATTCCATCTTCCAGCTAGCACCACCACTATGGCCTAGCTGGCCTTTGGATCCGGAGATTCTGGGTCGTTGACGTCTCACGTATAATTTTAAACTTGATATTCCTTCTTTACCCCTTCTTTGGGACTCTTCCAATGATGAAATCTCTCTCTCATTCCACACCATGTCCGCTGACGTTGGCCTCATGGGAGCAGGGTGGTAAACGTGGGGGAGTCAGAGAGAAATCGCCATTTGAAATGACGATTTCAGTTTACTGAAATCACCATTTCAAATGGCAATTTCTGTAACCTCTAAATCGCTATTTGAAGTGGCGATTTTGCTGTCGCCATTTCAAATAGCGATTTTTACTCGCCTCTTTGCCACATCAGCAAAAGATTTTTTATTGACTGAACCAAATGAAAAGAGATGAGGTGGAAGTAGAAAACACCATTTGAAATGGCATTTTTTACTTTAATACCATTTTTGCAATAAGTTTTGCTTCCACACCCATCTCCTAAAACCGGTGCCAAATGGCACCGGTTTAAAAAACGACTCTATCATTTGGCCTTGGCATGTCCATAGGCATCAGCACTGACGTTTCTGCTAGCATCATATGAGCCATTGGTGTTTATCAAGTATATATATATAAATTCACTATAACAATTTTCTTATATAACAATGCAAAAAAAGATGTTTTCAGAAGCTTATTAGCATCATAAAAAAAACATCTCAATGCTTTTAAAAACGTCGATAAAACAAAGGTGAAGAGAAATTTACCTAGAAATTCTAGGCAAAAGTGGGGGCAATGGATAACTATAGAAGAAGGGACGCCCTCATCCCAACTGCAAGCCTTCTGGAGGTGAAACGGGGGAGACAAGGTTGCACCCCAGGAAGGCCACCGCAAAAGCTCACCGTAATGACATTTCTGCAGTCGCCGCCGATGGCAGCCCGCCGATTGCCTCACCCTCTTCAACACCAAAGAGCTCTCTCTTCTTTTCGACCTGATAGCGGAGTTCTCTCGCTCACTCCTGTGGTTTAAACAAGTGTAACACGTCATGCATGGTATGACCAGTGGGCTAAATAAGTGTAGTTATAATTATTAGTGTTTCCTTTTATGTGATCCATGTGGATATATGATTGATTTATCATTTATTTATTCTAAATGATAATTATGATATCTGATTTTATCAGATATTTAAATTTAAGTGATAATGATGGTTTAATAAAGCTAATTTCCTATTGGTTCTTTTTTTTGGGGAGTTGTTATCTGATAACCTCTCTTTGATGGAAAAAAAATTTATAGTATTATCAGATTGGTCCTCTCTCTCCGTTTGACCATCAAAACAGATAAGGAAGAGAATTAGGAAAGAGAAAGAAACTCAATCTGTCGTTAATCCATACGCTTCGATTAAGGCAGAATATCAATGGATCAAGGTACGCATTCTTGATTTATGCATTCATGTAAAAATCATTTATTCTAAGATCTTGGCCATTATATTTATTAAAGAAAATCCTTAGATGGATCTTACATGTGGTATCAGAGCCTTGATTGAAGAATTTGTGATTTTTCATTATGAATCTATCTTCGATTCTTATATATATTTCTTATTATGATTGATAATCAAAATAGCATAGTTCTTTTCGATCTCCATAAACCTGTTCCATAAAGTCGTGGGATTCCGATAACGGATTAAAGGAGAGGCTTAATTCTAGCATCTCACGAACGTGAGGCTTTCTCCCTCAATATTTTTCTCCCTCACGAATCCCACGGAAGTCTTCACGTACGTAGAGGCTTTACGGAAAGGGGCTCGTCTATCCTTGCCTCTCTAATTTTATTCTTTTTGATCTCGTGCCCCATAAAGCCATAAAAGAGAGAGAGAACTAGAATTTTCCCATGAAAGAAATTCATACATACGAATGGAAGAGGTGAGAGGTCTTGGGATGGAATTCCAGTCGGGATAAAATAAATAATAATAATAAAAAAATCCGGGTGGTCCTTCGGTGAAGAGTCCCTCTTCACGCACGGGTGAAGAGAGATGGTGGCTCTTCACGAATTCATGCCATCTCTCTTCACCCGAATGTGATGTATGGTGGCTTGGGCTCTTGGGCTTCCTTTGGGCTTGTAAAGAGCATGCACAATGAAAAGGGAGGGAAAGTTCTAGTATAAAAGAAAAATAAAATCAAATAGAGGGGACCTGAGAGACGTATGAGATTCTTGGTAAAGAATATCGCAATAAAAAAAATTGGGGGTGCATTGATGGATCTTGGGAGTCCACTCTCTTTATGCACGGAAGCTCTTCCTCTTTTCACGCACAAAAATCACGAAAAGAACGGGAAGCCAAACAGTTTCTTTTTCTCTTGCTCACGGAAGCCATCCTTAACACATGGGAGTTCTAGTCTTGCATGCATGAAGAAACTCAAAGGTCACGCACGGAAAGGGAGGGAGAGTTTAAGTATGAAAGAAAAATAAAATAAAATAAAGAATTACAGTGGCTTGAACCTATAACTAAAAAGATTTAAGGACAAACATATTGCCACTTTATCAATTTAATCCTTGATAATGAAAGGTGAAAGCCCATATATTTCTCCAGCAAGAAAGTTCTTTTAAAATTTATGTTTTACCTTCTAATATTTATGAGATTATGTTTTAAAAAAATATTACGGTAAAATTATGTGGGTACATTTAAGTATTTTGTATTCACGCATGATATTATCATTAATTAAATTTGATGTCTATATTATGTATTTGTTAGTCACCAAAGTGGCCAAATTTGAAGGTTTATAGATATCAAATTTAATTAAATAATTTAATTACTCATAATTATATGATGCTTATAAATGAATGATATAATTGTTTAATTGTTATGAGTATATTGAAGTTCATTGATTATAAATATTTAAGGGTCGCCCAAAGGTTGACTAGTCATTTATAATCTATGGACATGATGTGGTCAATTAATATACTTGGTTAGGTATGTTTAGCATATCCAAAGATAGTAAACAGATCTAATTTGATTATATATAATTGCCAAGTATGTAAAATTAAAATTAAGCATCAATTATGTTTACCGTAGTATATTATTGTATCACCCAAAGGAGAACTTCAATATGCACTTATTGTTTAATTGATGGAGTCTGAATATTTATTTAAATATATTGCTCAAAGCATTAATGTGTGAGCATATCTATATGTTCCTGTTTCTCTTCATTCGCAAGCTATGTCTGTTCAAACTTTTAATGGGCTTAATTACTCTGAATGGTGCGAACAAGTTCTGTTTCATCTTGGTGTTCTGGATCTTGATTTGGCACTCATAAATGAGAAACCCACTGCTCTTACTGACTCTAGCAGTGCTAAACAGAGGTCTTTCCATAAGACTTGGGAAAGATTAAACAGACTTAGCTTGATGTTCATGCGAATGACTGTAGCAAACAACATCAACTCCATAATTCTTGTTACTAAAAATGCTAAGGAATTTATGAAGTTTATGGAAGCACGTTCCCAATCTGATTTTGCTGATAAGTCACTTGCTGGAACATTGATGTGTACTTTAACCAACATTAAGTTTGATGGTTCTCGTACTATGTATGAGCATGTTGTTGAAATGACAAGCATAGCAGCAAGACTAAAGACAATGGGATTATAAGTGAATGAGAATTTTCTTGTGCAATTCATTATCAATTCTTTGCCTCATGAGTTGGTCCATTTCACATGAGTTATAACACGATGAAGGATAAGTGAAATGTGAATAAATTGCAAAGTATGCTCATTCAAGAGGAAACAAGACTTAAGAAACATGGAAATCATTCTATTAATCTCATGGGTCATCAAGGAGCTGGAAAGAAATCAAAGAAAGATAAGAAATGAAAGAGCAAGCAACAACCACTAAAGATAAATGTGTCATCTGCTCAAATCCACAAGAAGGAACAAAAGGATGATAAGTGTCACTTTTGCAAAAAGCATGGACACTATTAGAAAGATTGCCTGAAATGTAAGACATGGTTCGAAAAGAAAGGTAAGCCTACGGCTTTTGTATGTTTCGAATCAAACCTAACAGAAGTTCCTTATAATACTCGGTGGATTGATACTGGTTGAACCACTTATGTTTCTAATACGATGCAGGAATTCCTTACGATCCAAACCATAAACCCAAATGAAAACTTTATCTCAATGGGAAAGAGAGTCAAAGCTCCAGTTAAAGCTGTTGAAACTTATCGTTTGATTCTAGACTGGACATCATTTAGACCTTTTCCAAACACTTTATGTCCCTTCTATTTCTCATAATTTAGTTTCTTTATCCAAACTTGACTCAGTTGGATATTTTTTTAGATTTGAAAATGGATGTTTCAGTTTGTTTAAACATAATCATCTTATTGGTTTTGGTATTCTTTATGATGGTTTGTACAAATTTAAGCTTGATAGTCTTTTTGCTGAGACATTGTTAACCTTGCATCATAATGTTGGTACTAAACGTGGTTTAGTGAATGAACAATCAGCTTACTTGTGACATAAATGTTTGGGTCATATATCCAAAGAAAGAATTGAGAGATTAGTAAAGAATAAAATCCTTCTTGATTTAGATTTTACTGATCTTGGGATTTGTGTGGATTGTATTAAAGGAAAACACATAAAACAGACAATCAAGAAAAGTGCCACAAGAAGTAAACAGCTTCTTAAAATTATACACACCGATATATGTGGGCCTTTTGATGTTCCATCTTTTCATGGAGAAAAGTATTTTATCACCTTTATTGATGATTTTTCATGTTATAGCTATGTCTATTTGTTGCATGAAAATCTCAATGGATAAATGCTCTAGAAGTATTTATCAATGAGGCTGAAAGACAACTAGATAGAAAAGTGAAAATTATCAAGTCTGACAAAGATGATGAATATTATGGAAAGTATGGTGAATCTGGATAATGCCTTGGTCTATTTGCCAAATTCCTTGAAAAGCATGGCATATGTGCTCAATACACAATGCCTGAAACACCAAAACAAAATGGTGTTGCAGAAAGGCATAATCGAACTCTAATGGGCATAGTTAGGAGTATGTTAAGTAATTCATCATTACCCTTATTATTATGGATGCATGCTTTAAAGACCGCTATGTATTTGCTAAATAGGGTTCCTAGTAAGGCAGTTTCAAAGACTCCTTTTGAACTGTGGATAGGAAGGAAACCCATTTTGAGGCATTTATATGTTTGGGATTACTCGGCGGAAGTAAGGATTTACAATCCACATGAAAAGAAGTTGGACTCAAGAACAACCAGTGGTTTCTTTATTGGTTATCTAGAAAGATCAAAAGGGTATAAATTTTATTGTCCTAACCATAGTACAAGAATTGTTGAATCTGAAAATGCAAGGTTCATTGAGAATAATGAAATTAGTGGAAGTTTGAACCACGTAAAGTGAAAATCCAAGAAGTTAAGGTACAAGTTTCTTCACCTATAACTTCTTCTCAAGTTGTTGTTCCTAGAGTTGTTGAACCTTTTAACAACTTTCAAGAACAACAAATTAATGATCAAATACCACAAAATGATGATATTACTAATGAACTTGCAATAAATGAACCCAATAAAGTAGCATTAAGAAGGTCTCAATGACAAAGAAGAACTGCTATTTCTGATGATTATGTAGTTTATCTACAAGAATCAGATTTTAATTTGGGTTTTAATGATGATCTAGTTTCTTTTTCACAAGCCATGCAAAGTGCTAATCCATCTAAATGGTTAGATGCCATGCAAGATGAGTTAAAATCAATGGATTACAATGCAGTCTGGGATCTTGTTGAATTGCCTGAAGGTTGTAAAATAGTTGAGTGTAAATAGGTCTGTAAGACCAAATGAGACTCAAATGGCAATATTGAACATTGTAAAGCCAGACTTGTTGCCAAAGGTTTTACTCAAAAATGTGGCATTGACTATATAGAGACTTTTTTTCAGTCTCTAAGAAAGACTCATTTAGAATTATTATAGCACTGGTAGCCCATTATGATTTAGAGTTGCATCAAATGGATATAAAACCTCCTTTCTAAATGGGAGTTTAAATGAAGAGGTTTATATGGACCAACCTGAGAGCTTTTTATTTGAAGAAAAGGAACACATGGTGTATAAACTGAAGAAGTCAATATACGGACTTAAGCAAGCTTTCCGACAATGGTATCTTAAGTTCAACGATACCATTACATCCTTTGTTTTAAAGAAAACACCATTGATCGGTGTATATATCTGAAGGTTAGTGGGAGCAAAATCATATTTTTGATTCTGTATGTTGATGATATCTTGCTAGCTACTAATGACCTTGGCCTATTGTATGAGACCAAGAATTTTCTCTCTAAGAACTTTGAAATGAAAGATATGGGTGAGGCATCCTATGTGATTGGAATCAAAATATTTCATGATAGATCACAAGAATTGTTAGGAGTCTCAGAAAGCACATATTAATAAAGTTCTTAAGAAATTCAATATAAACAAATGTTCTACAAGTATTGTTCCAATTCAGAAGGAAGATAAATTCAGCCTTATGCAATGTCTAAAGAATGAATTGGAACATAAACAAATGGAACAAATTCCTCATATTCCTTATGCATAAAGGAATATTTAGACTCGGATTTTGCTGGATGTGTTGATACTAGAAAGTCCACATTTGGCCATTTGTTCCTTTTAGTTAGAGGAGCGATCTCATGAAAAAGTACGACGTAGTCTGTCATTGCTGCCATCCACTATGAAAGCTAAGTTTGTGGCATGCTTTGAGGCTACAATTCATGGTTTATGGCTGTGAAACTTTATTTTAGGACTTGGGGTTGTCGACAGTTTTGCTAAGCCGCTGAAAATTTATTGTGATAACTTCGCAGTAGTCTTCTTTTCTAAAAACGACAAGTATTCAAAGGGTGCTAAACATATGGAATTGAAATACTTTGCCGTTAAAGAAGAAGTTCAGAAACAAAGAGTGTCAATTGAACATATTAGTACCAATCTCATGATTACAGATCCGCTGATTAAAGGGTTGCTGCTAAAGATATTTCATGAACATGTTGAAAGAATGGGCATTATTGAAGACCATTAGTGATGTTATGTTTAAAGCTTTAAGTTCCTTATGTATTTGACACTCTGAGCTCAATTAATTATTGTTTCTGAATCACTTATGGATCCTGTTTACTTATACTGGTATATATACATAAATGAATTATGAGAATGTTAACAGGATTCGTCTTTGATAAAGACATTATTGTTAGACATTATTGCAATTCCTATTATAGGTCATGTTAAGTATAGAACTAGTAATGTGATACATGGAAGGGAGTACGTCAAAATAGTAGCATATAATCGCCATGATCCTTATTATTTTTTGCTTAATGATGATTTCATGTTTGACCAATATTATGAAGGATTTTAGCTTCTGTTATGCGCATTATGATTGATTATTAAACCAGTATGTTTAATATCCTACATGGGCCAAGTGGGAGAATATTAGCGTTTCCTTTTATGTGGCCCACATGGATATATGATTGATTTATCATTTATTTATTCTAAATGATAATTATGATATCTAATTTTATTAGATATTTAAATTTAAGTAATAATGATGGTTTAATAAAGCTAATTTCCTATTGGTTCATTTTTTGGGGAGTTGTTACCTGATAACCTCTCTTTGATGGAAAGAAAAATTTATTGTGTTATCAGATTGGTCCTCTCTCTCCTATATATAGTCTGTTTGACCATGTTTGATCATCAAAACAGATAAGGAAGAGAATTAGGAAAGAGGAAGAAACTCAATCTGTCGTTAATCCATACGCTTCGATTAAGGTAGAATATCAATGGATCAAGGTATGCATTCTTGATTTATGTTTTCATGTAAAAATCATTTATTCTAAGATCTTGGCTATTATGTTTATTAAAGAAAATCCTTAAATGGATCTTACAATAATGGTATAAAGATGGATGCAACTCCAACAAAGAATAGATGAACATGAACTACCTTCACAATTGAAAGGTTGATGGCCATGACAAAAATGTTGCAACCTAGTTTACGTAGGAATGGAGAGGGCAAGTTTATGCACAATAACAATATTTTCTTTATTTACGATCACATCCATCAATCAAACGCTTGATTCTATTGAATCATTGGTGGCATGCATTAGACAGAGCTCTACTAAGAAACCTAGCTTAAGCAAATACAGAGTGCATAGTAGAGAGTGCATGGGTCCGCCAATACTGGCCTAAAAATGGTCAAGAAGACAGAAAAAAGCCGGAAGATCTTGAGATCCATCTAATAACTGTACAAGCTGGTGAGAATTGACATCCAGTTAGAATTAATTGGATGGCCATCCTAGAGTTGTAAGAAAAGCAAATTTTAGTGTGTGTGTGTATAAAATTTTTGCCAACAAAAGAATTCTCCTAAAAGTATTGTATCTTAGAATGAACAACATGTTATGACGGCCATTATTGAGCTGCCCAAATTCGACACATACCAAGCTCCAGCTCAATCCAAGTAGGAAAACACTTTGTACACCGCCTCCGGTGCAGCAAGGCCTACATGGGCTGCACCGCTCCTTTCTATTGGTCCACATGGATCCCATGTGGCCTGACATGATGAGACAGAATAGCAGAGAGATAATGTTACTTTTTAATCGTACATCCATTAAAAGTTGTTCAGCCTTTTCACCATTGGTGTGAAGACGAAAATGCCCTTTCCCTCCAGCCTACTTCAACCCGCCATCTTATTTGGATTTTGCTGATAAAAAATCGTAAGGTTCTGGCCTGGAAGACTCACGACACCCTTAGTTCAAGACCCACGACACCCCAGTTCAAGACCCACGACACCCCTAGTTCAAGACCCATGACACCCTTAGTTCAAGACCCACGACACCCCAGTTCAAGACCCATGACATCCTAGTTCAAGACCCACGACACCCCAGTTCAAGACCCATGACATCCTAGTTCAAGACCCACGACACCCCCAGTTCAAGACACATGACACCCCAGTTCAAGACCCACGACACCCCTAGTTCAAGACCCACGACACCCCAGTTCAAGACCCACGACATCCTAGTTCAAGACCCATGACACCCCTAGTTAAAGACCCATGACACCCCAGTTCAAGACCCACGACACCCTTAGTTCAAGACCCACGACACCCCAGTTCAAGACCCACGACACCCCTAGTTAAAGACCCATGACACCCCAGTTCAAGACCCACGACACCCTTAGTTCAAGACCCACGACACCCCAGTTCAAGACCCACGACACCCTTAGTTCAAGACCCACGACACCCCAGTTCAAGACCCACGACACCCTTAGTTCAAGACCCACGACACCCCAGTTCAAGACCCACGATACCCTAGTTCAAGACCCACGACACCCTCAGTTCAAGACCCACGACACCCTAGTTCAACACCCACGACACCCTAGTTCAAAACCCACGACACCCCTAGTTCAAGACCCACGACACCCCAGTTCAAGACCCACGACACCCCTAGTTCAAGACCCACGACACCCTAGTTCAAGACCCACGACACCCCCTGTTCAAGACCCGAAGGACATATCGTCTTATGTTCTGCTCTCCAACGTGTGTCGATGATCAGGCGAGAGATGAAGGAGAAGGGGATGAAGAGGATTCCTGGATGCAGCTGGATCGAGATCAAGAACAAGGTCCATGTGTTCTTTAATGGTGACCGGAGGCATCCTCGGACCGAGGAGATCTATAAACTATTGACAACCTGTTTGGATAATCGACGGCATGTTCGTTTGGACAGCGACTCTTCCATTGGGGCTACCTCACCAATGCCATTCCGTCAGCTAATGCATCCACTTGCCCACAATCCTTAAGAGTTATCACCACCCCGTTCGTTCAACTCCAGCGCAACATCGATACTACCGATGGCTTTGTCAAATCGATAACAATAAGCTCTAACATATAGACCATAGCTCTCTCTCTTCACAACCTTCGGCCATCGGTTTAGATACCATGTCTGAAGACTCCAAAGCTCCAGATTTCGATTGGAAAAAGCCGGCACTCATCTGTATCTATGGCCTCTGCTTTCTCTTTCTGCTTCATACCTTGTACAAGGGCATCAAGAGACGGTGTCTCCGAAGGAGGACTGCGAGGCGACTTCTGGGCCAGAACAACAACCCAGGCGACGACGCTTCACCACAGTTGGAATCCGGAGGCATGGCTTCTGCCATCGTGCAGTCCCTCCCTGCCATTCAGTTCGGGGAGAAAACGAAGCAACGCGAGGAGGACGATGGCCGCAGTGCTTGCTCCATTTGCTTGGGGGAATTCGAAGAAGGAGAATGGCTGAGACTGCTGCCAGACTGTGCTCACATCTTCCACGTCTCGTGCGTCGATCCTTGGTTTCTCTCTCACTCCACCTGCCCCCTGTGCAGGACTCGGGTTTTGGGCGATTCCAGTAACAACGGTGATTCTTCTGCTTCAACGACGGCTTTGTGGGGGACGCTACCTAGAGAAGGCACGAATCAAGGGAGGCCACTCGGATATAATCTTTTAGTATCTGAGGCGTGGGTAGCAGTGAGAGGCGATCGGCCCGGGTCAGACTCCGGTGAATGTCTTCCTACGCCTTCATCTATGTCGTGGGTTTTAAACTAGGGGTGTCGTGGATCTTGAACTGGGGTGTCGTGGGTCTTGAACTAGGGGTGTCGTGGGTCTTGAACTGAGGTGTCGTGTGTCTTGAACAGGGGGTGTCCTGGGTCTTGAACAGGGGGTGTCATGGGTCTTGAACTAGGGGTGTCGTGGGTCTTGAACTGGGGTGTCGTGGGTCTTGAACTAGGGGTGTCGTGGGTTTTGAACTAGGGTGTCGTGGGTCTTGAACTAGGGTGTCGTGGGTCTTGAACTGAGGGTGTCGTGGGTCTTGAACTAGGGTGTCGTGGGTCTTGAACTAGGGTGTCGTGGGTCTTGAACTGGGGTGTCGTGGGTCTTGAACTAAGGGTATCGTGGGTCTTGAACTGGGGTGTCGTGGGTCTTGAACTAAGGGTGTCGTGGGTCTTGAACTGGGGTGTCATGGGTCTTTAACTAGGGGTGTCGTGGGTCTTGAACTGGGGTGTCGTGGGTCTTGAACTAAGGGTGTCGTGGGTCTTGAACTGGGGTGTCGTGGGTCTTGAACTAAGGGTGTCGTGGGTCTTGAACTGGGGTGTCATGGGTCTTTAACTAGGGGTGTCATGGGTCTTGAACTAGGGTGTCGTGGGTCTTGAACTGGGGTGTCGTGGGTCTTGAACTAGGGGTGTCGTGGGTCTTGAACTGGGGTGTCATGTGTCTTGAACTGGGGGTGTCGTGGGTCTTGAACTAGGGTGTCATGGGTCTTGAACTGAGGGTGTCGTGGGTCTTGAACTGGGGTGTCGTGGGTCTTGAACTAAGGGTGTCATGGGTCTTGAACTAGGGGTGTCGTGGGTCTTGAACTGGGGTGTCGTGGGTCTTGAACTAAGGGTGTCGTGAGTCTTCCAGGCCAGAACCTTACGATTTTTTATCAGCAAAATCCAAATAAGATGGCGGGTTGAAGTAGGCTGGAGGGAAAGGGCATTTTCGTCTTCACACCAATGGTGAAAAGGCTGAACAACTTTTAATGGATGTACGATTAAAAAGTAACATTATCTCTCTGCTATTCTGTCTCATCATGTCAGGCCACATGGAATCCATGTGGACCAATAGAAAGGAGCGGTGCAGCCCATGTAGGCCTTGCTGCACCGGAGGCGGTGTACAAAGTGTTTTCCATCCAAGTAATATCACAACGAGCTCGATTTGGAGACTATTTTTTTTTTTTTTTAAAGAAAAGCATTAGCGCCATCCCAGTTTGAATTGACCACGCGCCGGAACGTAGGCGTGATTCCGGCCGAAATTGTCCCTCCAAATCCAACCCACCACGCCATCAGGCACAGAATCCGTCGAAGAAACCTTCAAGTTGTTTTTTTCTTTTTTGTTAAAAAAAAATGTGTTGATTGTAATATTAATGGGTAAATGAAGGAGGGCTTGTGAAAAACTATGTGACTCATTTTTAATTAAAGAGAGAGAGAGAGAGAGAGAGAGAGAGAGAGAGAGAGACCTTAACAAGTCTTCATGATGTTAGTGGACAAGCTTCACATGTTAAGACAGCAAAAGAGGGGAAAGTTTGGCTTGAACTCTTGGCACGAGGACAGGCAATATATATAACCATGAAACTAGATGTCTGCTGGCAAACTTAACTGTTAAGAAGCAGTTTTTAAAACTATGTAACAATTAATTGTTAGAAGACATGATTGTTAGAAATGGCTCTTCAAATGGTATGAACAAAGACCAAAGGTCTTATGTAAAGTGGTTGATCTTTCGTTCTCTTCAAATGAAACTCTTTGAGGAGATTTCTAGTGGCTTTGTGGTAATCCTAGTGCTGATCTGCTATTAGACCCGATAGCAGAATTCTTCTGTTTGAGTAGGTACGTACGTGGCAAATATCACCTTGCAGGCTGTCTTTGTACGTACGTGGCAAATATCACCTTCCAAGTATCCTACTGCTACAGTCATGATTTAAGGTGATATTTCGCAATGGAGTTAAGAACAGATAATGTACAATTGCTCTGATCAGTCAAGATATGGATAAACTGGAGAGCTTTGATGGAACAAACTTCAATCGTTGGAAGGATATAAGTATTATTCCTACTCACCAAACAAGATATTGCCTATATTCTCTAGATCCTAATGTGTCAGACTTGCCTAAACCAAAACTAGAAGATTTTAATGATGCCAAGAAAGCTCACAAAAAATGTGAAGATGATGAATTGCTACGTAGGAGGCATGTAATACACTCATAAAAAGTTGCATATTGAATAAAATAGAATAGTTTGATAAGTTTATAACTCAAATGCATTTGCTACCAATTGACTTGGACTTGAGTTTGTAAGACTATGCATACCTAGCTCGCTAAAGCTAAAGAGGTTAATTAGACTAGTAGGTAGACTTAGAATGCTAGAAATGATATTAGAGCCACTCCAATTGTGCATAAGTTGATAGGCCAGTTACGCTGTGAAGCCACCTTAGCAATACCAATAACCCTGCTTGTATTAGATTTTAGCTAGCTTGTAATATGTTTCAAATAAGATTGGAAAGAACAAATAAAATTGGTGAAAACTAATCTTCATTTTCTATAAGTCCATTAACCATTTTGATCCTTCAATCTTCACTTTCTTCATTGTCCGGAACTATTGATTTCATATGAAAATACTTTCATTAAGTCCTATTTATAAACTTCTTGATTCTTCAATTTTTATCTTCTTCATTCTCTTGAACTGCTAATTGCATATAAAAAATCTTCATTGAACACTGTTTATAAAGAGATTTTCTAAAATCAAGAGATTTCTCACTCTTCATAACATACTAATCTCATAACACCAGTAAACTTCTTAAATCTTTTAAAATAGTTATTTCTTTAAAAAAAAAAAGATAAATATATATTAAATATTTAAAAATAAATTTTGATTCAAAACTAACTTCTAATTACTCATATATCATAACTTTTAAATATAAAAATTTAGATAAAAATACTAAACATCATTTTCAACCACTAACAATGGCATTTTCATAATTTAGCAAAAATTTATCAGCAGTAACATACGTTTGTGAAATTGCTTGTAACTTCCTCAATTAATTTTTGATTTGAGTTATTTAAGATATGTTAGAAAGCTAACTCAGTACCAAATATCATGGATATAAGTTCAATCAAAATCTTAATTATATTAATTTTTATATTTTTAATATATTTTAGTTAAATTAGATCTCAATTCAAAATAAGCTAACTAAAAAGGTTGGATCTCATATATTTTTATTTTTCATAAATACACTCATGAATCAATTTCTTAGGCATACATTTTTTAAAACCTATTTTTCTGTACTATCTTCTCCTTTTCCAAGCGAGGTCCAAAGGAAGCCATTTAACGGATTTAATGTGAGCATTCTTTCTCGCTTCTCTAGCTGCTCATGGATGCCTCACATTACTCCAAAATAGTGGAGAACATCGTCAACTACCTTCCCCATTGACACTGGCTACAAGGCCGAGGGGTGTACGATAGCTATTGCTTCTACTAAACGAACATACTCTGGTCGGTTTATGAAGGAAAAAAATGATCACATATTGATTTGCGTAGAAGGGTTGATCTGCTACAAAGAAAGTGCTCATGGAGATTCCTTTCTTTTCTTTTCTTGTAGCCTGATTGGATGCCTCTCTTTATCTGATGTTTTCTTTCTTTTTTACTTTTGGATTGTGGGAAAGGAAGCTATCGATTCCTTTCTCTTTATTTTTTTTAATCTGTCCATGCCTCTTATTTTCTTTTTCTTTTTTTGGAATGTTGATTGATTACCAAGAAAGGGCTCAATTTCTTTCTCTTTGTCTTATCCTCTTTATTTTCCTTTTAAACCTGATTTGATGCCGATAATTTCCCTTTCTTTCCTTGCGTTGGCTGATTATTTTTCCCGCACCTTACCGGCTACATTTTAGAAAGATTTATGAATTGAAAGGCTCATATTACTAAATATATGGTTTTTTAATTTTAAAAATCCAAAAACAAAGGGATTTTTATGCTTGATTTGTTAATAAATTATATTTTAAAAATTTAATAAAAAAATATTAAAATCCTAAAAAAATTATATTATATGAATTAAAAAATATATTTTACCCTTCACTACTGCTTTCTTAGGATCGGCAAGCAAGCATCATATGCCATGCTCTTGGAAAAGCAAAGCCAATTGATTGGTCCACTAATAGACACATTCCTTTTCATATTTTTATACTGCCATAAAGAGAAAATCCAAGAAAGTTCATTCATATGAAAACATTATAATGAGATCTTGGTTACCTCCACAAAATTACTTTTTAATATTTTTTTTAAATTCATTGTTTTGCACCTTGTGCCTATGCATGAGGCTACAAGCCTTCTAAAAGTTTACTAGAATGCATTATATTCATAACATGGATGGCTAGAAACAGTCCTGTGGAATATATTATGGCCTTTTCTTTATGAGGTTCTGACAGCCTTTTCCTTTAACAGTCCTGTGGAATATGGCAGAAGGGCAATTTTATACATATGGTGAAAAATAAGGCTGAAAGTTTACCGGAATAAAAAAAGCTTATATTTGATCTACAGTTTGTTTCCAGGCTTGTGATAGTAATTAGACAGAATAACTTTATTCTCTAAGAAAAGTCTTCTTGCACCGCCTTCGATGCACAAAGATGTGCACTTTGCATGCGTATTGAGTTGTGACACACGCACTTGCACAGGCACATGCCTAATACACGTGCTCAGTGCATGTCTTCGTGCACCGAAGGCAGTGCATGAAGACTTTTCCTATTCTCTAAAAGGTTCTTTGTAGCATAGAGGTAGGCCGCATGTCTTGGACTCAACCTACATTCACAGGTGACGTCGGGCCGATGATGCGCTTTGCCTACTTCCATCCTCGTTTCTAAACCATCTCGATCCTGAAAGTTTGCGAATTAACACAAAACCTCTAATTCTTAACACTTTGTATCAACTACATTCAGCTATATTAGAATTATATGACCATCATAAAAACCATTTAATATATATATTTTTAAAATTTTTAGGGTACGAAAATACCGTAATGTTGAAAGATTTTAGAAGAACAAAACATGACAGAACGTTTTGCATGCTATAATTTTATAGAAACTTAATAAAATCTTTCAAATAGAACCAATTTGGATTATGGAGAATTTCAAATATCCTTTCCGGAGGAAAGAGAATCATGTGACAAGAGTTCTGCTAACAAATTTATCCATGCCAACAAATTCACCACCAACCTAGTAAATGAAACTTTTCTAATTTATTGATTAGGTCATTCATACCTCTGGATTGCACAGCAGACATAATGTAGGTGATTTTTTACAAAGAACTCCCAATCTCTTGTAATAACGTGGATGGATTGGTAATTTTCGCATATGCAGTTAGAAACTTAGAATATGAAGATATCGCAAACTTTTTTTGTCATTAGATTGTTAGGTACAAGCCAAAAATTTATAAGAAGAAAAGGAATCCCCACCATAAATGAAGGATTTGTTTAATCAAACAGATATAAACTTGGTCGCTGATTTAAATTTATAACATAATAACTCGCAATGAAATGTTGTAATATAAAGACAGGAAAACTCATTTTTAAAAGCAGGATCTGATCTGGTTTGAGCAGAAAGCTTGTCACTGGAATCCCTAACCCTTCTATATCATTCACCACATTGCGACGATGAAGTTTGTGGATTGGGTATAAATGCTATATTTGTACATTAATGCTTCAACTGAAGTTGAATCATGCCTTTTCAAGCAATGTTAAGGTTAGAAACTCACACTAAATCTTTATAATAACATTAAAAAAAGACTAATTAAGAAGGTATTATTTAACCTTCTTAATCTTTTATAGACACTTAGGATCATCCTAGCGCATAGCCAACGAAAAACTAAACATTATAGTCTCTCATGTTCCCTTTTCTATTTCACACTAGCTCAAAATGTTTGGATTCAAATTCTTAATTGGTTCAAAACAATTTGGATGTCTAATTGAGTTAAGTATCTAACTATCATCTTATATATAAAATCTACTGATTGATAATTAAATATAAAATTATTAAAAAATAATAAGACTAAAAAGAATCAACTTCAACTTAAATTCTTATGTGAAAACTTTTAATTCCATTCAAGTAGTTGATTATTCTTAAATTTATAAATTATAATTTTAAAATATATTGATATATGGTTAAAGACATTATAAAAGTATATGTTTGTTATCTTCATTTTTTTTTTGATAAAGGAATAGTGAGGGAAAAGATTTCCCTCACACTATTTTATTAATGTATCAAGCTATATATTTTAAACGTAATACACTTATTAATCCTCATAAATTATTGTTTATTCTCAAGCTAGATTATAATCGCTTTAACTGTTTTAAAGGGCTATATTTGAAGAATTTCTTGGATCTACTGTTCCATTTATTATTTTATCATCCTACACCATCCAGCTAAAAGTGATGGTGGGTGAGTGCAAGAGACACTCAGATTGGAACCGTCCCTTGGCTTTATATTAGTTCATAGAAAAGCTAACTTTTATCCGATGGCATTATTGGAAGATTGGTGTTTCGTGAATTTCTTGTCTGGAGAATGTTTCATAATTGGGGAGTTGTAATCTGCCTCTTCGAATTCATTGTTTAATAATATTCTCGCAATTTTTCTTCTGATGCCCTGGAATCTTCACAGCCTGCTGTGTTGCATAATAGAGCCCAGTTTGGGGCTTGGCAACCTGAAAGAAAAAGGTTCAGCAGAAACCCTTTCTGTAAAGAACACTAAGAAGAACAAAGCAAGCAACAGTACTTCACAGGTTCACTTTTCCCAGCAAAAGCTCCATTTCTTTTCCTCCTTCTAGATTGGCCAGGAAAAGTGCCAAGCATGTGAGAAAACATAATTATTGGCAGTGGTATGCTTAAACAAAACAGCTTATGCATGATGCTCATAGAAAATATTTAGAACAACCAAAGGGGATGTTCAAAAAATGAATAAACATCTCAATCTTTCCATTGTTTTTGGCACATCGAGAGGAAGTATTGCCACAAGACTTCGAATACAACATTTATATATCAAAAAACATCAAATACATAAGGTTTAGAGAAAATAATCAAGACATAACATAGAATGCCAAATGACATTTTCTAAAAGAGAACTAAGATTATCTCCTCTTAGCTTCCCTTTAAATGCTTCAACACAGCAAAAGCAAACCCATCAGGAAGATTCAGGTGAAGCAGCCCGATTAATGCAAATCTGAAAATCTTTGAAAGGCCTATCCAAGGCATTACATGTCGTTCCTACTGACACAGGATTGAGAACAACAAGAACTTCTATGTGGATATGATTGACAAGAAGGCTGCTGGTAGCATGATCCCGAAGCTAAATTTGCTATTCATCTGACATAGCTGAGGAAAAATAAAAAATAAAAGGAGAAAATGAGTAGAAGATTCTGATGTTTACGCATCCAGCTCCCACATCACCTCCAGACCCTGAAAAAAAACTTGTGAGAATAATGAATCATTCATAATAATTTGCATGAATGGTGTAGTTTAGCTACCATCTCAAGAAGCTGACACAATTTAAACTCAGGGTCTGCTTTAGTGGAGTTAACCGTGCTGCTAGATTCCTTCAACAGAAACAAGTATGTGACTGAACAGAGATAGTTATGCTCGCTTATTTCTATCATTTAACGGTCATTGTGACCAGATGAAAATGAACAGAAGATTCTGATGTATACCCATCAAGCTCCCACATCACCTCCAAACCCTGAAAAAATACTTGTGAGAATAATGAATCCATGCATAATAATTTGTGTGAATAGTATAGTGTAGCTACCATCTCAGGAAGATGCTACGGTTTAAACTCGAGGTCTGCTTGGGTGACCTTAACCTTGCTGCTAGATTCCTTCAACAGAAACAAGTATATGACTGAATATAGATAGTGATATATGCTCATTATTTCTATTCATTTAATGGTCACTGTGACCAGATACGTTTAAATGTACAAAATTATCAAGAAAAGAGAGGGAGATGGGATTGTATACCTGGAAAGCACATGGATGACATTCTTTTTTTTTTTTTTTTCGAAGCTAGAAAAGGAAAGAAGGAATGTGCTAGCTCCTTTCTGATATTGTTTCTAAATTGGGATTCGTGAAAGCCAGTACAGTCCTCTCCTACAGTGTCTCTCCAGGTTGGGGCATCCTTCAATGGTCAGTGCGTGAAGGCTGGGGAGTCGTTTGAGGCCTTCCGGAAGTGATGACAACCGAGGGCAATGCTGAATATGAAGACGCTGAAGTGCGGTAAGGCCCTGCATACCCTCTGGCAGATATGAAAATTTGCTGCAATGGATAATTTCTAGAGACTGGAGTGCAGCGAGCTGTCCCAACTCTTTTGGAAAAGATACCAAGCCAGGAAGCTCATTGATACACATACTCGTGAGTGCAGTGAGATGGCCCAGATCCATTGGACTCTAGCTAATTAATATGATTCCTTCTTTATCCATAAATCCTAACATATGTGATCATGGATATTTATACGCTTTTGAAAGAGTGGATCTTTTTCATGACAAATGTAAGATTATTGTCACGGAACAATCGCAACAGCTTCTAGCTTTTTCATATAAATTTGACGGAATCCTTCTGAATTGCAAAATCTCAATCAGTATTAGAACTTCAAAGCAAGCTTGAAGTCCTTTAGTTGCAAAAATGAAATTCTGGATAAAGATAAAAAGATACCCCAAGGCATTTCTTATTTTCAGATGATCGATCAACTTCCCTGCAAAGGAAGCTAAGGTAAAGTTAATTTGTTGCTTTATCATCTTAGCAGTTATTCTATTTCTAAGATCCTACTGTTGCTGAGTATCTGATATTACTGTCATGGTCTCTCACTACAAGTAGGCATTAGGATGAGCAAAGTTCTTGGTCATCAGACTCAGTCTGCACTATCTGTTTTTCTTTCTATTTTTCTATGTTACTCAATGCCCATTAGGACTCATACTGTTGAGAAACTCATCTATCTTTATTTTTTATTAGAGTCACTAAACGTTCTCTCTTCTTGTAAATTGTCACTCTAGCATTTAATCAAACTGGGTGTACATGACCCGTCAAATCAAGAACAACCTCAACAATGAAAAGAAGAAGATGTGAAGGCCTTAATAGATCCCCTCTTCCTAAAAGATCTATTCCTTCTCTCCTTCCAGATTAGCTAGAAAAAATAGCAAAGCTTGTTAAAGAAATATAATTGAAAGTTGAATGCTTCAACAAAACAGCTTCTATTTCATACACATTGAAAAGTAGTTTGAGCAAACGAAAGATGATGTTTAGATAATTAATAAACATTTCCATCTTTCAATTGTTTTTGCCATGTCAAGCAGAAGTACTATCCAAAAGACATCAACAACGATATTTATATATCGAAGAACATCAAATAAATAAGATCCAAAGTTAAATAATCAACAAAACATCAAATGCCAAATGACTACTTCTAAAAGAGAATTAAGCTTAAAAACTCCTCTTAGTGTGTCCCTTCAAGTGCTTAACAACAACAAAAGCAAATCTATCGAGAAGATTCATATGAAGCCACTTGATCAT
Source organism: Calamus simplicifolius (assembly GCA_900491605.1). Lineage (NCBI taxonomy): Eukaryota > Viridiplantae > Streptophyta > Magnoliopsida > Arecales > Arecaceae > Calamus > Calamus simplicifolius. The sequence continues at coordinate 34,256 of UESW01003033.1, read as the reverse complement.
TGCAAATCTAGAATTCTTTAGAAGATTTGTCCTCAGCATAATATGTCATTTCTCCTGATAAAGGACTAAGAATAGCAAGAACTTCAATATGGATATAATTAACAAGAAAGCTGCTATTAATGCTCTTTATTCATCCTGAAGCTAAATTTGTTGTTCATATGACATATCTGAAAAAAAAAAAAAAAAAGAAAAAAAATTCTAATGTATACCTCTCCATCTCCCACATTACTTCTAAATTGTATAAAAATAATATAAAAGAAAACTACTACTTGCATCTTTAATGTCACTAGCATCAGAAGATAACAATTAACAAATGACCAAAATCAAAAGTTAACCAGCTATTACCTTCCAAAGTTGCATTGGAGTGTTGCATTGCTGAACTATACCATCTGTAGCTTGAATCCCTTCATGATAAATTTATGTTGGCTTGAATGCCAAAGTAAATCTTTTAGGCTAAGAAATATTTGTTGACAAAAAAGAGCCCAAGTATCGTAACCAGAATTATTCATCTAGGAAATGAAAGTCCAAGAGTCATCCTCCACCCAGATTCATGAAGCATGAAACTTAAAGATGGCATTTGCCCCTTGCATCACAAAAAAAAAAAAGAAACGTAAACAATACTAATTATAGGAATCATGAATTAGTGCATAACAATATGTGTATACAGTGTAGTGTGACCACCATTTCAGAAAGATAACATTGGTTAAATTTAGGGCCTGCTTTAGTTAGGATAAACAAACATACCTTAACCTTGCCCTCCTTCTAAATTCCTTCAATTGGTACAAGAATGTGAGAGTACATAAATAATTAAGCTTGCTTGCTTATTTATGTTTACAAGTAGAGAGGGAGACGGGATTGTACCTGATAAGCACTCGTATCGGTTGCCATTATACTGTAGATGATCTTCTAAAGCAACGAAATGAAGGAAGGAATGTGCTGTTGGTGCTTCTCTCTGATCTTATTTCGAACCCCGGAATTTGTGAGACCAGCTCCCAGTACGGTCCTCCTCTTTTACACAGTCTCTCCAGGTTGGGGCATCTGTAAATGATCAGAGTCCGAAGGGCAGGGAGTCGTTGGAGACCTTCCGAGAGTGATGATAGTAGAGGGCAATTCGCAATTTCAAGACTCTGAAGTGCAGTGAGATGGCCCAGATCCATTGGCAAAGAAGTCAGGCTTTCGCAACCAGAAATAAAATGTCTTCAAGAGCAGTGGCATGTTGCAGGGCTTCCGTCAAGGAATTTAGTTTCGTACAGTAAAAGACATGCAATGTTCTGAGAGATGTAGGCAACTTGGGCAATCCAGCAGATCACTGCAACTTTCAAACGATAGACGTTTCAGGTTTGGTAGGAGTTCTTGATCCCCTGATGATGAGAAGGATGATGGCGAAAATGAGAGGCCAATCAAATTATTGCAATAGGCGATACTTAAGCTCTCTAGTGAATTCAAGCCACGGATCTCCTCCTCCGATAAGTAGACCAGATCATCACAAGAAATTATTTTCAATGTTCGGAGAGAAGCAAGATTCTTCCAAAACACCAAGGGCGATGATGACTGTTGCGATGATGAAAACAACCCCTTGCATTTTACAATAGACAAAGAATGCAGGGATATGCTCAGCCCTCTCGTCTCCTCCTCCTCCAGCAGTGACGCCAGATCCTCCCCTTTAAATTGCATAATAGTTAAATTTTCAAGAGATTTAAAGTACCTAAAAGACATTTTTTCCTGAGAAGAAGGAGGCGACTGTGTCTCAGTGCTTGTTTTATAGTTACTAATATGGAGGGAAGATAGCGTGGTTAGATTGCTCATGAAGCCCGGCTGAATATTTGTTCCTTCCATTCTTAAACGTGTAAGAGATGGTAGCCCCGGCATGGTCATCAAATTAGGACAATAGAAGATCTCAAGCCCTGCAAGGCGTGGGAAAATCAGCGTGGCCTCAGCAGTTCCTTCATCCTCTGACCAGGCCTCCAAGCTCTGCATCTTACGCAACACCAGTCTCTCCAGTGAGGGAAATGCTTGCATCGCGCTATTACTTTCATTGCCGCTGCAGATGTGCTTCACCTTATCCATCCCCTTCAAGTAAAGCAATTTAAGCGAACGTGACTGCCATAAGGGCGGGAGATGTTCGCAGCTCGTGCAGGCTTCCAAATGGATTTCAACTAAATTTTGTAGCAACTGAGAATCCTCCTTCATCCACGTCGGAAAGCTGGTACCCCCATAACGAAATATTATAAGTAGCTTTAAGCTAACATGGGGCCTAAGGCCCTCCAACACCTCTTCAGCATTTTCTACTTCTACTACATCTTCTTCATCACTATGATACTGATTCCACTGAACCGTATCCCAGCATAATATTAATGAGCAAAGATTATGTTTGGAACTGAGATTAGCTTTGTTAGCATCTGTTGCATCCCTCACATTCTTTAGATTATACAGCTCTAGTCGGCCACCAAGATTTAAGCCATTCAATTCATCTATACGCCTTCCATTCTCATTGCCCACTATATACATTGTCAACGTTCGCAAGCTTGTCAATTGTCCCATACTTGTTGGCAAGCACTTCAGACTTTGGCATGCATTAATATAGACATGCCTCAGATTACTCATATTTTTCATACCATCAGGCAGCTTACGTAGATGCTGGCAGCCAGAGAGTTTCAGAGTCTGTAGATTGAAAAGTGTGCTGGTGGCTTCAGGCAATTCTTTGATATTGTTGCTGTAAAGGTCAAGATACCTCAAATGTTTTAGAAATGTAATTGCATTAAGCTGCAGTTGTCTGATATCATGACCATATAGTTTCAATGCTCTCAAGGGCATAGACTTTAATAAATCCCCAGTCACTACAATTTTAGAAGACCATTTTGGCATCAGGAGAGTGTGAATATTTGGAAAATAATTTTGGGTCCACTGAATATCCAATTGAGAATCTGGAGCTATATACAAGTGACGAGTTTTCTTAGATATATGTTCACAACTGACATGTTCCAGACTGCTAAGGCATTCATTCCCCATGATGGATTGTGCCAGGTCATGCATGAGGTCATGCATTTTGCATGTTGTTTTCCAATTAAGTTCATACCAATCACACTCAGGTTCCTTGATATCCTGAAAAAAAGATCTCCAAGCCAGCTCATTAAAAATCTCATTACCTTTGTCCTGCAACTCCATTCCTTCATCGGACGGAATAAATCCATTAGCCATCCATAGCTGAATCAACATATCTTTTTCCATCTCATCATCCTTAGGAAATATGGCACAAAAAGCAAAACATTGTTTTAAATGGGAAGGCAAATCACGATAACTCAACCTTAAAACTGGTAAAATCTCATCACCAGCCCGTGAATTCCAGATCTGACTATTTTTCACGGACAACCATTCTGCTTCGTGGCTCTTAGAATGCATTAAGGCCCCCACTACATTCACAGCTAGAGGCAACCCATCACATTTCTTGACAATATCCTTACCAATGCTTACTAGATTTTGAGGCTCTTCCACTCCATCTTTAAAAGCTCTCTTCTTGAATAGTGTCCAAGAATCATTCTCATTCAATTGCTGTGGGTAATGAGGGGGGATTGTGCCCATTCTGCGTGCTACCTCCTCAAGTCTTGTAGTCACAATAATCTTACTTCCTTCTTTACCTGTTTCCAGCAAGGTTTTCAATCCATTCCACTTTTCCCAATCGGCGTTCCAGACATCATCTAATACAAGAAAATACCTTTTTCCGCTTAAAACTTGTCGAAGGCGTTGCTGTAACAACTCCATGGTTGATTCGACGCACTCTTGCTTTGTAGCTGAAGTGATTATTGTTTTGGTAAGTTTCACAACCTCAAACTCATCTGACACGCAGACCCATATGAGCGGCTGGAAATGCTTCTCTACCCTCTCGTCTTTATAAATCAATTGGGCCAGTGTGGTCTTGCCAAGACCACCCATGCCAACTATGGGAAGGACTGCAACATTCTGGTGGTTATTATCATGATCAAGCAACAATTTCACTAGTTTTTCTTTATCTTCCTCTCTACCGATGACAGCTGACTCGTCAACGTAGGAGTAGGTTGGTGGCCTATCTCTGTTTTGTGGTTGTATTGTGACCGTGAAATGAAATCTGTCTCCCTCGGTTATGATCTTATTTATTTTCTCAATAATATCATTCAACTTTTGCCCGATCTGAAAACGAAACAAAACTGGATTATAAGAAGAAAAGAAGCTGCGAACCTTTTTCATCGTATCAGTCTGACTCCCAGCTGCCTTCCGCCGCATTACTTCCCAATTGAAGTCATCCAGAATGTCGTCTGCTTCGTCGGCTGTCTCCTTCAGTACTTCCAACCAGCGCTTCACAGGATCCTCGCCTTGGCGCTCCTCTGCGTTGCCAATTATGGATTGGATCGCCAACAGTTTTCTTTCAAGCTCTTGTAGCTTCTCATGGATGCCCCGCATCGATCTGAGCTGCCGGAGAGCATGGTTGGTTGCCTTCTCTATCACCACTGGTAGCAGAGCGGAGAGAAGCACTTCCGCCATTAATTACTCCTTGCTGCAGTAGAGCCTCTCCTGTTGATCTGAGAAGAAGATTTGGTTGAGCTCAGAGAAAGGGGATCAGTGGGTATGCTCCCGTTTTCTTTTACTAGATCTGTGCCTGCTCTCAACAGTGGGTATGCTTCCGTTCAAACAACACTAATTTTCTTTCACAACTGTTTACAGATTACAATAGATCAAATCAACTCTCTCCAAATCTATTTATTAATGAGTATAATATCTATTTTTACCGTACGCATGGCATGTGAACGGCATTAGTCATTGTGCCCGTCAATGAAATAATAGTCTATCAGCCAAAAAAGCTAATAACCACAACCCAACAAAACATGTTAAATAATGGACCGTGGTTCACCCATGGATTGTTTTATCGATTTGATTCGATTCGTTGTCTGCCATTTTTCTTTCTTTATTATTATTATTATTATTTTTTAAATGTTGATTGATCATCAAGTAAGCGCTGGATTCCTTCCTCTTTGTTTTTTTTTTAAAAATTTTTATTTAAAATCCGTTTGGTGCCTGTCATTTTTTTTCTTTCTTTATTATTTTTTTTGAAAAGTTGATTGTTACAAAGAAATGGGTCCGTTATTTTCTCTTTTTTAATTTTTTTGGTTTTAAACCTGATTCAAAGCCAGTCATTTGCCTTTCTTTTCTTTGTTTATTATTTTTTTGAAAGCGGATCGATCACAAATAAAGCGAGTGCCTCATGGAAAAGTCTCAGTTGCTTTGTTGTCCTTTTTTTTATTTATTATTTTTTTATTATAACAAAATTTTTGTTAAATATGTCTTGAATTTTATATATCGGGCCCGGTTTTTTTGACCCGACCTGATATACTTGTTGGGCCCGGACCTGATTCCCTGCCTTCAGCCGCATGACTTCCACATTGAACTCATCCAGAATGTCGTCTGCTTGGTAGGCTGTCTCCTTTAGTACTTTCAACCAGTGCTTCACACGATCCTCGCCTTGTCGCTCCTCTGCGTTGCCAATCATGGATTGGATCGCCAACAATTTTCCTTCAAGCTCTTCTAGCTTCTCAGGAATCCCCCACATCACTCCAAACTGTCGGAGAACATGGTTGGTTGCCTTCTCCACCACCACTGGTAGCAGAGCGGAGAGAAGCACTTCCGCCATTAATTACTCCTTGCTGCAGTAGAGCCTCTCCTGTTGATCTGAGAAGAAGATTTGGTTGAGCTCAGAGAAAGGGGATCAGTAGTGGGTATGCTCCCGTTTTCTTTTACTAGATCTGTGCCTGCTCTCAACAGTCAACGGTGTGGTCCTTCCATAGTTTATTTGTTTAATCGATTCTGTGCCATATCCTTTCACAACTTGTCAGGTTATTGGTGCTGCATCAAATCATCTCTCTCCTAGCCTATTTATTAATAAATAAAATATTATTTTTGATTACGCATACCATGCGAACGGCAGTGGGTCATTGTTCCAGTCAATGAACTAATCGATTATGAGCCAAAGCTAATAACCACAAACCAACTTAACATGTTAAATAATGCCCGTACTATTTTATTTATTTATTTATTTATTTCACAACCTTCCGATTCATTTACTAGATCAGATCATCTCTCTCTTGATTAATTAGTCAGGTTTTCATTCGATGCCCGTCATTTCCTCTTTCTTTATTTTTTTAAAATATTAATTGATCATCAATAAAACGCCCCGTTCCTTCCTCTTTGATTTGTTTTCTTTTTTTATATTATTCTTTAACTTTATATATATATATATATATATATATATATTACCTTGTTTGTTTTTTCTTTATTATATTTTTAAAATATAATTAATCATTAAGAAAATGCCCGATTTCTTTTTTTTTTTTAACTTGTTCTCCTTTTTTATATTATCCTGTTTGTTTCTCTTTCTTTATTTTTTTTTTATGTTAATTGATCATTAGGAAAACGCTCGGTTCCTTTCTCTTTGACTTGTTCCCTTTTATATATTATTTTTTATTATTTTTTGAAATGTTAATTGATCATAAAAAAAAGTGCTCAATTCCTTTCTTTTGACTTTTTTTGAAATATTAATTGATCACTAAAAAAGCGCTTGATTTATTATTTTTAAAAAATATTAATTGATCATCAACTTTAAATCTTTTTATTATTATTTTTTTAAGATTACCAATATCCTGCAACTCCTTTCGTTCATCAGACGGAATAAATCCATTAGCCATCCACAGCTCAATCAACATTTCTTTTTCAATCATATGAGCCTTTGAAATATGGCATTGTTTGAACCTGATTCAAAATCAATCATTTTTCTTTTTTATTTATTTATTTTTGAAAGCGGATCGACCACAAATAAAGCGAGTGCCTCATAGAAAAGTCTTGGTTTTTTTGCTATCTTTTTTTCGTCTATTACTTTTTGGAATCTGATTTGCTGCCTTATCATTGCTTTTGAAATTCATTACGATATATATATATATATTAAAATATATGTTTATAATTTAAGTTCACTTTTTATTCATTAATTTATCTTATTTACATTAGTTCTATACTATAATTATAAGGTAGGTTAATAAAATTTGCTCAATTTTTTATAGTGATCATGTGCAATTTTTTTTTTCTTCTATATTAATTGGATGCCTCTCTGATGTTTTTTTTTTCTTTATTAATTTTGGATTGTGGGAATTCTCTTTGTCTTCTTCTGTTTGTTTTGTATTTTAACCTGTCGATGCCTTTTTTTTTTTTTTTTTTTGAAATGTTGATGGATCACCAAGAAAGGGCTCGATTCCCTTCTCCTTGTCTTGTTCTCTTTGTTTTCTAAACCAGATTCGATGCCTATCATTTTTTTCCTTTTCTTTCCTTGCGTTGGCTGATTTTCTTCTTACCGTGTCGGTTGCATTTAAAAAGGTTTATGAATTGAAAGACTTATGTTAAATTATAGTTTTTTTAATTTTAAAAATCTGAACACATAAATTTTCATGCTTGATTCACATAATAATTTAATTATAAATTACTTAACACTTCACATGAACATCTTTGTTAATAAATTATATTATTAAAAATTTAACAAAAATATATTAAAATTCGAAAATATTCTATTCTATAAATTAAAAAACCAAATAAAATAGTATTTTATGAATTTCGATGGAAAATTTTACTAGAGTACTTATAAAAGAGATTTTCTTAACTACTTGATTGGCTTTTAATGGACTGGATTTAATCAACATGTAATCAATTATTTTGGTAGAAAAATAATTGAATTTAATAATCATATAATTTATTTTTATATATTATAAAATTCATAATAAATAATATATATATATATATATATATATATATAATAACACACAAAAATAGAATATGAATAATAATGTAATAGTGTTATTACTATAATATTAATTTAGTAATATTATTAAATTATATTAATTATATTATATATATATACATAATATTATTTTATTAAATATTAGTATAAAAATAAATATAACATTATCATAACAATTATTTAAATATAGTTATATTAAAATAATTAATTATTATATACAATTTAATATAATATATTTTTCTTATTTACATTAATTATAATAAACAAATAAAAATTTTAATATAACTTATTTACTTACAAAAATTTAAAATATTAATTATATATTTCATAACATTCTATAAATAATTAGTTGATAGTTATGTCACATTAGATTTTTTATCCAAAAATTTTAGTATAAAATTTTTATCGGATGGCACTCTCGTAAATTGATTCTTTGATGATAATCATGTATGATTTGTATGAGCAAATAAAAAATCTAAACCGGTGCTTGAATTCGTTGAATCAAATATAAAAATTTTAAAATATTCTTTCAAAATGTTTAAAAATCTTTTAGTATTCAATGAACCAAACGGACAGAAATTTTTACGGATGTAAATTAGACGTGTGAAATATGTTTTTTTTATTTTTTTTATTTTTGTGGACGTGGACTTGGCGTGTGGAATGCGCTTGCTCTTTATTTTTCCAAACTGATTTGGTATCTCTCGTTGTCTTATTTTTTTTCGTCACTATGAGCGTAGGCTTATCTTGGGGATTACTGGTTTGATGTCTTTTTTTTATCCTTTCATTTTATGATGTGAAATTGGCGTTTAATATCTCTCGTCGCCTTTTATAAGATGTTTTTTTTATTTTTATTTTTTTCAATCTGATTTGATGCCTATCGTTGTCTTTTCCTTTCTCTTGTCCCTCCGTTATTTTTTTTATGGATGTGAACCGATTACCAAGAAAGTGCCTCAAGGAAAAGTCTACATCGTTTGATTTTTCGGTAAGAAAGCGCTTAATTTTTTTCTCTTTGCTTTTTTTTATATACATTACTTTTTTCTTTATTATTTTTTTAAATATTAATTAATCATCAAGAAAACGCTCGATTTTTTTTTACTTATTTTTTATATTATCCTGCTTGTTTCTCTTTCTTTATTTTTTTAAAATATTAATTGATCACCAAGAAAATGCTTGGTTTCTTTCCTCTTTGGCTTGTTCTCCTTTTATATATATAATTTTTTAAAATGTTAATTGATCATAAAAAAAAGCGCTTGATTCCTTTCTTTTTGACTTTTTTTTATTGTTATGTTTTTTTTTGAAATGCTAATTGATCACTATAAAAGTGCTTAATTTATTTTTAAAAAAATATTAATTGATCATCAAATTCTACTTTTATATTAACCTGTTCGGTGCCTATCATTTTTTTTTTTTTTTTTTTTTTTGAAAAGTTCATTGATCACAAAGAAATGGGCTGATTTCTTTTTTTTTTTTAACCTGATTCAAAACCAGTCATTTTCCTCTCTTTTTTGTTTATTATTATTATTATTTTGAAGATGAATTGATCACAAATAAAGTGAGTGCCTCATGTCTGCTTTCAAAAACTTCGAGGGAGGTTCCATTTTGATTAGTGATGTGGAAATAAAAGAAAACAGGTTTAGAAAGATGGTACCGTCCACAATAGAGCTAAAGATTAAAATCATGATAAGATTTGAACTTAGGAAAGGAGAAGATTATTAGTACATAAATGCATCCCTTCAATTATAGAGTAGCATTGCCCCAAGTATGCAAAATTTATTTCTATTTTATGCAAAAATAAAAATCCAAAGTTTTTTTTGAGTTATATTAAAAAAATATCTATTTTTTTGGCAATCAAATTGCAAAACCACTTTTAATTATTACTAAACTCTTATATAGTATGAAAAATATTAATTTATATATTAAATAAAAATAAATACTCAACTCAACTCAATTTATCTAAACTTTTTTTCAACGACGTTAAATAAAAATGAATGTATGATAACAAAAAAATTATACCAAAGCAATACATTTTTTTTTATTTTTCACCGTTGCTGATTGCCAAAGGTTAATGAATACTGTACCAACTTTTTTTAATCAAGTATTTTGCTTAATTATTTTATTACGATGGTTTCTAATTTTTATTAATCTATTTATTTATTTACTAGTATTAATGACTTAACATGTGAACGATCTAAAATTGTTTTTCTTTTATATTTTTTATTGGCAACCGTAAGATTGTTTGCTATTCTCATTTAAATCTGTTAAGATCCAATTTTTCTTTGTACCATGCCTAAATTTGGAGCCCATCATTTTTTTTCTTGGGCACAAAGACATGATACTTGCGATGTTCTTTAGTTCTCTTACGTTCTTTAGTTCTTTTGCATTCTTTGCCATATCCTTTGATTTTTTTTTTTTTCCCTCTCTCTCTTATTATTTTTATGAATATTATTTTCTCATAAAGAAAGTACTATCTAAAAAAGGCTATATATTATATATATGGCCTCCTGCCTCATTTGATGCCTCTCATTTTTTTTTAATTATTATTTTGAGAAATGATGCCCTACTTCGAAGAAAGTTCCGCCTCAATTCAAAGGAAAGGAGCTTGGAAATTTTAAAGCCCTACTTCAAGAAAAGTTCCACCTCAGTTCAAGAAAAGAAGCTCAAAAATTTCAAAGAATATTTAAAATAAAATGAAGAAAAAATAGTTAATTCTTACATAAGTATCATATATAGTTTAATTATGATATTTTTTTTTAATTTTTTTTATAACTCAAGCTTCAATCTTACATTGTCTTCAAAGTTATCGTTCAATGTTTCCAAATCTTTATTCAGTATTTTTATACCCTTAAATATTATACCATTATAATACCATTCAAGTACAGCTGCTAAAAGCAGAATAGAAAAACTTATTAATAAACGGTTATATAATCATAAGATTATTACTAAATAGGATGAAAATTTTTGTATATGGTAAAATCGTATTTTTATAAGTGGTATTTAATTTTGATATTTTAATTACAGTTTTATTTTTTTGATTGATGCAGGCGTTTATAGATGCACAAAATAATATAATTAAAAAAAAGTTTTACTATATTATTCTTTAGTACAGTACATATTAATTGGCAAATTGATTGCATAACGATGCATATGCAATGTATAACTTAATCTATTGAATCATTGTATATATATCGATATATTTAACCGATCAATTTATATCGTGCCTGTCACGTTGAAACAGGATTAGATTCTTTCACAACTTGTCGGTTTATTTATACTACATCACATCGATTCTCTCCTAATCTATTTATTAATAAATAAAATATTTATTTTTGCTGTACGTATGACATGTGAATGGCATTAATTAGTCATTGTGCCAGTCATTGAAATAATCACAAACCAACAAATTAAACATGTTAAATATTAATGGTCAGTGGTCCCTCCATTGCTTCGTTCAGCTGGGACGTACCTGTTTGTCTTATCGATCACAACCACCTTCTATGTAATGCTGTTTATTAGAATATTGTAACCATGCGTGTGGAATATTCTGGAGCTAACGTTCACACCATACTATTTTATTTTACTTATTTATTTTCTATTATTAACCTACCGATTCATTTGTACTTGGTCAGATCATCTCTCTCTCTCTCTAATTAGTCAGCTAATTGATTCGACGCCCATCATTTACTCTTTCTTTATTTTTTAAAATATTAATTGATCATCAATAAAACGCTCCATTCCTTTCCTCTACGATGGTAGAGCTAGCCGAGACGAGTGCGTCCTCACTCCTTGGTGCTGTAGAGTCTCTCCAGTTGATTTGGGAAGAAGATTTGGTTGAGCACAGAGAAATGGGCTCGGTGGAGATGCTCCCGTGTTTCTTTTTACCCTCAACACTACAGTGGTCCTTCCATAGTTTATTTGTTTAATCGAGACATCACGAAGACTAGTGCATGTAAAGCATCTGATACCGTGTCTGTCACATCCAAAGAGGGATATATTCTTTCACAACTTGTCATTTTTTTTATGCTATGCCAGATCAACTCTCTCCTAATCTATTTATTAATGAGTAAAATATCTATTTTTGCTGTACGCATGGCATGTGAACGGCATTAGTGAAATAATCAGATTATCAACCAAAGCTAATCACCACAACCCAACAAAACATGTTAAATAATAGACCGTGGTCCATCCATAGTTTATTTTATCGATTCGATTCGTTGTCTGCCATTTTTTTCTTTCTTTATTATTATTATTTTTTGAAATGTTGATTGATCATCAAAAAAGCGCTCGATTTCTTTCACTTTATTTTATTTTATTTTTTATTTAAAACCTATTCGGTGCCTTTCAATTTTTTTTTTATTATTATTTATTTCGAAAGGTTAATTGATACAAAGAAACGGGTCGGTTCTTTTCTCTTTTCTTTAAAAAAAAAAAATTGTTTTAAACCTGATACAAAGGCAGTCATTTTCCTCTCTTTCTTTGTTTATTCTTATTTTGTTTGAAAGCGATCGATCGCAAATAAAGCGAGTGCCTCATGGAAAGGGCTCAATTGCTTTGCTGTCTTTTTATTTATTATTTTTTGGAATCTGATTCGATGCCTTGCTCGTTGCTTTTTAAATGCATGGGGACTCTTCCGCCTTGCCCATTTGATATTGGGAGCTCCATTGCAGCCGTGTACTTTATTCCATCGATGAAGCTGCCCTCATGCGCGCGATAATAATACCATGGCACGCTAGCTTAACAAAATTTGCTCCATCTTATGATACAAAATAATGCCAACTTGTTTAAAGTTGGTACATGAACCTTAGCCGGTTTCATTCTCCTCTAATTACTTTATTAAATTACTGAATGATGATGAAAATAAAAGAAAACGGGTTTAGGAGGATGGTACCACCGTCCAAAATCAAGCCTTAAGAAAAAAAAATTGTTGCCGCCAGGATCCGTTCTCCGACTCGGACGCGGTCGATCTCCAGAAGAGGAGGGCGGACCTGCACAAAAAAGTCCTCACGCGGAAGGCGCTGGGGTGGCCCTCCATGGAAGACCCTCCGATGCTCAAGTCAGTGGAGAAGAAATCGATGATCAACCAGATAATGGGAAGGTGGATCTCTCTGGGAGACCTCTCCGGGGGCGGCCAATCGAGAGCTCCAGAGGGCAAGAGCTCCGACGAGCTGCCGGAGAGAGCCAGGGAGTGGGAGCGCGTGCGCAAGTGTGTGCCAAAAAGGGGCGCGTACCTGAGGGAATCTGTGAGCGTGATGTTTATAGACTGTCACCTGTGACTTGAACGCCTTCTGGAAGGTTCAGAGGTTGTTAGGATATGGGGACGAATCGAATCAGGCCGTTGTGGGGCCGTTGGAATCCATATCCTGTTTGTTAGGGGATCGACGGCTAGGAGAGCTCCTTGATGGCTTGAGATATGGTTGAGTAGACCTGGGGCAGTTATGATAGGTTCTAGGCCACGTCTCGACATGATTCCTTGTCTAGGATGTCGTTATGGGAAGCCTGGGCTCCCTTGTCTAGGATGTCGTTATGAGAAGCCTGGGCTCTCCCGCGTCAGGTTCCGCGAAGGTAGGTATTGGATTGTGGATCGCTTGATGAAGCCGAGCTAGGGAGACTCGGGGGAAATGAGCTAAGGAAGTCCGGAAGGGCCGAGCTATGGAGATCCTGAAGGGCCGAGCTATGGAAGCCCGGGAAGGCCGAGCTATGGAAGCCCGGGAGGGCCGAGCTAGGGAAGCCGGGAAGGCCAAGCTACGGAGGCCCGGAAGGGCCGAGCTAAGGAAGCCCGGGATGGCCGAGCTAAGGAAGCCCGGAAGGGCCGAGCTACGGAAGCCCGGAGGGGCCGAGCTAAGGAAGCCCGGAGGGGCCGAGCTACGGAAGCCCGGAGGGGCCGAGCTACGGAAGCCCGGAAGGGCCGAGCTAAGGAAGCCCGGAAGGGCCGAGCTACGGAAGCCCGGAAGGGCCGAGCTAAGGAAGTCCGGAAGGCCGAGCTACGGAAGCCCAGAAGGGCCGAGCTAAGGAAGCCCAGAGAAGCTGAAGGGAGGAGGTCGGCCTTAGCCGTCTTGCATGGATATTAATGCAATGACAATTTTACCCCCCAACACATGCCCTCAACTCCCTAGTTCGAAGCGTAGGTTCGGGCATAGGGAGTATAAGTCCCAGTGGCACGTCTCGGATGGGACATTTTGGTTTGGACAGCCCGCGCAATGATGCCCTAATTAATGCGACAGGGTCATTGTGCCTTCGGGGGTAAGGCTCCTCCAAGAGCGACGGTTGGGATTACGCCACGCCTCGAATCCCGATCGATCAGGCGTTTGTTGAGGCGATTCCGGACGCCTCGGGCGAGACGCCCCATCTTCTCAAAGCGGCTTCCTTAGCGGGGAAGCAAAGCTACAGCTGCACTATATATATGCATGCTCGCAGCGCCCTCTCGTCTTGTTTTTCAAAGAGTTTGGCCTTCCATCCTTCTCGACGCTCGTCGTTTGTTGCCTGGTGCTTCTCTCAATCGAGATGGCGATGAGCCCCGAGGATGTGGTTTCAGAAATCGCCGCTGAGGATTTGGGAGGATTCTTCAGTGGTATGGCATGCCCTCAGATATCGTTCTGCGGGCACCGGAATCTGGGATAGAGTCTTTCGAGATTTGGAGTCTGGGGTCTTCGTTTATGAAGATAGCTTGAAGGCAGCTTCCGTTTTCCTCTCCATCCCTTGGTGAAGGAAATCATGACCCACTATAATATCTGCCCGGTGATGGTGGCCCCAAATAGTTGGCGGAGCATCATCGGATTCATCTCGATGTGCCACCAAATCCAAATTGTCGCCACTCTCCCTCTTTTCCGTGCCTGCTACCATTTGATACCCGGGAGGAAATCAGAGTGGCCCTACATTGGACCCCGGAGATCTTTCAACGTCATTGTGGATAAGCCATCCTCCATCAAGGGGTGGAAGAGTCGGTTCGTTATCGCAGAGGGGAACATCGGTTCCGGCTTCCCTCGAAAATGGGGGAATTTTGTGAGGGATGCGGAGACATCCAGTTTTGTCGGCGCAGGAGGAGAGGGACTTGGATGTCCTTCGCAATGGACAGGTGTTTTCAGCCAACGACCTGCTATCGGAGGGGGCCCTCTTCGCAGCCGGGCTCAGCCCTCTGGACCCTCAAGGTGAATCCCTTCTTTTATCCCTTTCTTGCTGTGTGTTTTCTCGATGAATGTGTTGGATCTGAGTATGTGCATTCCGTTCTGACAGCCAAAAGGTCGGCGTTGTCGAACCTCTCCAAGAGGAAGAGAGGAAAATGCCCGGGGGAGAGTAGCGGGCGGATAGCGGTCGGCCCAAAAAAAGGGCTCATACCTCTGCAAGAAGCCTGCCGGACACCGGGGCGGTCACGACAGGAGCGCCGGGGGTGAAGGAAGATCAGGGAGAACGGTTATGGCCCCCGGCCCTCTCGTGTTGGAGATATCAGATAGCTCAGACGAGGCTCCGTTGGCTCGTCCGACCGCGTCCCCCATGAAAGAGGAACCAACGACGGATCTGGGAGAGGCGGTGGTTTCTGAGGGGCTCGCTGTCCCCGCGGGATCACCACCGGCTCCAGCAGGAGAGGGAGAGGGGATAGCTGCAGCCGAGGAGGTTCAGGGGGAGCCCCCTTTTGGTCTTTCTGCAGGGGAGTCTGGTAGTAGCGAGGTCGGACCGCCCTCGATGGTCAAAAAGTGGGTCAGACCGAGGCTTCGGGGAGCCTGCGAGGAGATGCAGGTGGTGGTAATCGGGAAGGATGCGTCGGAGGAGGGGCGCAGCAAGGTGGGAGTCCCGCAATTGGGGCCCCTCGAAAAAGATTTTGGGGAGGCTGGCGCTTGGGCTGGCCGAACTATCTGAAGAAGCCCAAGCTAGGGCCTTGGTAGAAGAGGCTGGGAGGTTGAAGGCCTCTCAGACGGAGGTCGCCCAGGTCGGTCCCTCAGGCAGGGGTGGTCAACCCAGTAGCTCGGGTGCTGGTGTTGAGGAGGCATTTTCCGTCATGATGAGGTCGGCCTTGTATCCGCGCAGATCCTTCGGCAGACAAGTTTGCAGATTTGGAGTTGGTTGATGCTGCGTTCGGGCAGCAAGGCGTGGCTGAAAGTGTCCATCTCCTTCCCGATATCGACAACACGACCCTGATGAGGATGACTTGGGCCTATGCCTCGCGGGTGAGTTGTCATTCTCGGGTAGTGAATATATTCTGGTTGACTTAACTCTCATTCATTCACTTTTTATCTTGCAGAGTGTTTTGCTTTCTCGGGCGATATGCTGGCGTTTGAGTTTGGCGACAGGGGCCAGTGTTCAAGCCAGGAGAGATAACGCCGAACTCCAATCGCGACTGAAGGTGTCCGAGAAGTACGAAGAACTCATGGCTATTAGTGATAGGAGTTTGAAGGGGATAAGGGCGGCACACCAGGCCGCCCTGGCCGAAGTGTCCAAGCAAAAGCGTAGAGTGGAGGAGTTGCAGGAACTCCTGGCGAAAAATGATGATGCATGCTTGGAATTGGCCAGAATTGAGTCGAAGCACTCCGACGAGGTGAAGGCGATGCGGAGAGAACATAGCGAGAGTATGGGTCGGCTGGGGAGGAAAGCTGCCGACGAGAGGAAGCGTCTGACTAGGATGCTCGATGAGGTGGAGGAGCAACTGAAGCGGTGCGACAGTGAAATTGCCCACTTGAAGGAGGGCGCTAAATGGCACCAGGGGGTGATAGCTCGGGTGAACAACGAGCTATCCCAAGCCCGGGAGGATGCTGAAGCTAAACAGTCGAGGATCAATACTCTGCAGGAGAGAGTTGAGCTAATAGGAGCTGACAGGACAAGGGCCAGGGGCGAGGCTGAGGAGCTGACTAAGAGGCTGGCCAGACGAGAGGAGGAGGTACGATCTCGTTCCCTCTTTTTAGCTTATTCTGTTGATCCCTTGTGATGTTGGTTAACTCTGGTTTTTTCAGATGGCGAAGTTAGGGTTGGAGAATCGGGCTCTCCAAGGCGAGCTCGTGTCCAGCCGCAATAAAAGCTCAAAACTCGGGACGCGGGCCAGCGAGTTTGAGGAGCAGAATGTCGTTTTGCAGGCTCAAGTTGCTGAGGCTGAGAAGCAGGCTGCTGAGGCTAAGGTGCAGCTCGCTATACCTAAGGGGAGGCAGGACGCTATCGGCGTTGACGCCTTCCAACTCGGGATGGAAGAATGTAAAGAGAGGATATCCAGTAAACACCCGGAATGAGATCTTTCTTTCCTGAATACTGGAGCTCCTGATGATGGCGAGTCTGAAGAAGAAGAGGAAGACGAATATGTTGACGTCTCCGATGCCGATCCTGGCACCATCCCTGGTCCCAGCGAAGCCGCAGCTTCTGAGGGGCGGTCGCAAACTGCCGCCAAGGGAGCAAAGATATTAGAGAAGGGCGAGTCTAGTCATGCCTATGTGGATGTAACCGAGGGCTCCTCCAGAGCCGATGTGGTCCCCGACCCTTAGAAGCCACTCTTGTATTTTGCCTTTTAGAAGTTTGTCGGATGCTTCTTAATAAAAGAATCTTCTGATTCCGCTTAAGTGCTTTTCTTGCATGGCCCCGCGGCTGCCCAGTTTTGCTTTAATCGCGAGCAACTTATGGCTCGTTGATATTTTTCGGTCATCCTTATTCCGAGATTAGAGAAATGTACTGGCTAGGGCCGACGGGCGAAGTAGGTCGGCTAGGACCAACGAGTAAGGTGGGTCGGCTAGAGCCGACGAACAAAGTGGGTCGGCTGGGGCCGACGAGCAAAGTGGGTCGGCTGGGGCCGACGAGCAAAATGGGTCGGCTAGGGCCGACGAGAAAAATAGGTCGGCTGGGGCCGACAAGCAAAGTAGGTCGGCTGGGGTCGACGAGAAAAGTAGGTCGGTTGGGGCCGACGAGCAAAATAGGTCTTTGCGCTTTCTGCTATTCTGCCAACGCCCTGCTGTTCGTAGGTGATTCGGTTTTTATTTCACCAGAATTGATGATATGGCATTATGGGGGACATAAAGCTGCACCAGAGCTTTCCGGAAGGTGCTCTTTTCCCATGCAGGTCATTTTGACGTGCCGCGTACGCAACCATTTACTATTGGAGGACGTCATTTTCGTAGGACGATATTCTGAACCCGCCAGTTTCTGTACTGCCGGTAGGCGATCCTCCACATTTAATGATCGCGATTCAGGATCAAGAGGAGATCATTGCGTGCGTCTCAAATTAGGTGGTGGGCTCGGCGCGCAACGGGACGTTGCGCCTATCCTGAGGGGCCACGTGGAGGCGTGGGCTAGACGTTTGGATCTGGGGCTTACAGCTTGGGTAGTTTTTCTCGGTTCATTTCTGCCTATAAAAAGGGGAAAGAGGGGTCACGCTCGGTTATCCCCAAAGTTTCTTTTCCATTAGAACTTCCACCATGCTTATTTCTCTGCTGTTGCGAGTGGGAGGACCGAGCTTTTCTCTCATAGGCTCCTTGCCACCGGATAGCTGGGGCGACGGGGGAGCTGCTGAAGAATGGCTCACCCTTAGGGGATGAGTCCCGGAGATCACATGGAGAGCGCACAAAGAGGGCGCAGAGATCACACGGAGAGCGCACAATAACTCTTCCAGTGTGACCTTTGCGTTCCCCTTCGTAGACGTATGGTAGGAAGTGCATGCGGACCTCCCATGGGTTGTGTGAATTTTGCCTCCTCCCCTGGTTTGGATTCCTGGGCTCAGCCGCCTGGGGAATCTTTTGCCACATGGGGAGGGGGTGAAAGGGCGCCGCCCGCCGACTCCTTGTTCTTGAGACTTGGCGAGGCGTGGCGGTACACACTCGTTTGGGAGAGCGTTCCGACGCTAGGGTCCGCTGGCTCCCTACCTGCTCGCCGAGGGATCCCTCGGTTGGGTGGTCTGGGATGGCCATCCAAATATCTCGGTTGGATCACCGAGATATCGCTATTAACCGAAGCCAGTCGCAACTATTGGTCCATGTCGTCCGGCTATTATCAGCTCGAGCTGACTGGATGCGACCTATCTGGTTCGGCGGTCGGATGCTGGAGCATCACAGTTGCCTAGGTCTGCTTTGGAGCAGTTGCCCGAGTTTTGTACTTGTCTTTATTTTATGCATTTCAATGCTCTTGTAACGCCTCTGAGGCATTTGTAACCGATCTTGGTTGGCAATAAAGAGAGTTCTGTTTTGTTTCTCAATCTCTATCTTTTTGTGTCGAGTTTGCTGTTATTGTTGTTCGTGTGGTACAAAGGCGTCCCGCTCGTCCTTAGACGAGGATCCCATGCTGTCCAAACTAATCGAGGTTCGCGAGCAACGGTTCAGGGATCATTCGGCGAAATATGCTCCTTACTTTGGTCCGAAGCTTGGTATTTTTGTGCTTCGCTCTTACCGGAGCTCGAATTATCGTGGGTCGGCTTGGCCGAAGTTCAGGGAATCTATACTTTTTCCCGTCATGGTTCAGGGAACCTGTTGCTCGGCCCGACCGAGGTTCGGAGAGTTTTTACTTGGCCCTGCCAAGGTTTGGAGAACTTGTCGCTCGGCCCAGCCGAGGTTCGGAGATTTTTTACTTGGCCCTGCCAAGGTTCGGAGAACTTGTCGCTCGGCCTAGCCAAGGTTCGGAGATTTGGTCTCGAAGGAACAACTTAGCGGTCACTGTGAGCCACAGTGTCAGGCCCATGCGGTGCTTGGTAAGGGGCGCCAGGGGGAACGAGCGATATACATTGTCACGCTTCTTTATTGGTGATGCTACTCTTCCCGAGGGGACAAGTCATTGGCCGGATGCTAGACTTCTTCCCTCTGTGCTTCCCGAAAAGAGGCCAGCTTTAGGAGGTTTGGGGAAGCGCAGAGAGCATTTATCGTGAGGGCCGGCAGATCGGAAAATGTCCTGCTTGGGGGAATTCCTGAATAGTCTGTTCGCGCTTATCGATCTCGCTCGGGATGGGGCGCGATACTTTAGATTCTGCAGGCATTGAAATGATGACACATGGCAAGCTCTTATGGGTCGGTGGCTACGGCGCGACCGATTGAGATACCTGCCCATCGAGTATAAATATGACCGAGGGGTGTGGTCTCAGTCATCCCTCGGTTCAGGTCTTGAAAGAATATTAGATCATGGCCTCTCGAGGACGATCCTCTGGAGAATTACGTGCATCTCTCAACAGTTTACTTCACTCGGAGAGGGGGCGTCCCACCATCACCATCGATGGTTTAGGATTGGCGTCGACCCTTGCGAGCAATCAGCAGCTCGTAAGGGTCGTTGAAGAGTACATGGATGTGTCCACAAAGGAGGCTGAGGCCCTGCGCCGGGTGGTAGACCGGCAAAGAGAGGAGATCGTGTCCCTTCGTCAGCAAGTGGCCGACCTCACGGAGTTTGTTGCTCGGCCCGGCCGAGGTTCGGAGAATATTTTACTTGGCCCTGCCAAGGTTCGGAGATTTGTTGCTCGGCCCTGCCGAGGTTCGGAGAATATTTTACTTGGCCCTGCCAAGGTTCGGAGATTTGTTGCTCGGCCCTGCCGAGGTTCGGAGAATATTTTACTTGGCCCTGCCAAGGTTCGGAGATTTGTTGCTCGGCCCTGCCGAGGTTCGGAGAATATTTTACTTGGCCCTGCCAAGGTTCGGAGATTTGTTGCTCGGCCCTGCCGAGGTTCGGAGAATATTTTACTTGGCCCTGCCAAGGTTCGGAGATTTGTTGCTCGGCCCTGCCGAGGTTCGGAGAATATTTTACTTGGCCCTGCCAAGGTTCGGAGATTTGTTGCTCGGCCCTGCCGAGGTTCGGAGAATATTTTACTTGGCCCTGCCAAGGTTCGGAGAATTTGTTGCTCGGCCCTGCCGAGGTTCGGAGAATATTTTACTTGGCCCTGCCAAGGTTCGGAGATTTGTTGCTCGGCCCTGCCGAGGTTCGGAGAATATTTTACTTGGCCCTGCAAGGTTCAGAGAATTTGTCGCTCGGCCCAGCCGAGGTTCGGAGAATATTTTACTTGGCCCTGCCAAGGTTCGGAGAATTCCTGTTCAAGCAAACAACTCGGTTGTACCGAGGAATGGTAAGCAGCACTTGGTTCTTCTTGCAATTTTGGTAATGCGGTGCATAATGATTCACGCAGCAGGTTGCGAAGAAATATGTAGATGAAAATATATAGTGAGGCATATGAAGATGAATTCATAGAGGACATACCCTATTGATAATATTTGCGGAGGTTGTCCGAGTTCCACGTCCGGGGGATGGATTTCCCATCCAGATCCTGCAGCTTGTAGGTTCCTGGTCCAATAATCTCTGTACTTGGTATGGGCCCTCCCAGTTTGGCGCCAGCTTTCCTTGCTCCAGCGGTTTGGAAACAGAGGCCTTTCGGAGGACAAGGTCGCCAGGTAGGAAGGCTTTCCCTTTGACCCTGGAGGCATGGTACCGGGCCACCCTCTGTTGATAAGCAGCCGTTCTGATCCGGGCCTTCTCTCTGATCTCCTCTACTAAGTCGAGGTTGGTGCGGAGCTGTTCGTTGCTAGCTTCCTCTGAGTAACTCTCCACCCGCAATGATGGGAGGCCTACTTCCATGGGGATAACGGCTTCTATGCCAAAAGCCATTCGGAATGGAGTTTCGCCCGTCGGGATTCTCGGGGTGGTGCGGTAGGCCCATAAGACATGATGCAGCTCATCCGCCCACCTACCTTGGGCTCTGGAGAGGCGAGCTTTGATTCTCTGGAGGAGGGTTCTGTTGGTCACTTCGGCCGCTCCGTTGGCTTGTGGGTGCCCGACCGAAGTGAGGTGGTGACGGATTCCGTGCTCCTCACAGAACTGGCGGAATTTGGAGTTGTCGAACTGCTTGCCGTTATCGGTGATTATGGTGTGCGGGAGGCCAAATCGGCAGATGATGGACCTCCAAACAAAGTCTCTGGCCCATGCCTCGGTAATTTGTGCAACTGCTTCCGCCTCGACCCATTTGGTGAAGTAGTCGATGGCGACGAATAGGAATTTCCGCTGTCCCGTGGCAAGCGGGAATGGGCCGAGGATGTCCATCCCCCATTTGGCAAAGGGCCAAGCAGAGGATATAGAAACTAGCTCGGCGGAAGGGAGTCTTTGGATGCTTGAATGCCTCTGGCAGGGGTCGCAGGCTCGGACTAGGTCGTCCGCATCTTTTTGCATGGTCGGCCAGTAGTAGCCTTGTCGCAGCACTTTGTGGCATAGGGACCGGCTTCCCAGATGGTTGCCGCAAATCCCTTCATGTACCTCGCGTAGAGCATAGTCTGCTTCGGATGGGCGAAGGCATCTAAGCAGCGGCATGGAAAAAGACCGTTTGTAAAGTTGGTTGTCAATCAATACGTAGTGGATGGCCTGCAGCTTCAGCTTTCTAGCCTCTCTTCGGTCGGACGGAAGCGACCCTTCTTTGAGATATTTGAGGATAGGGTCGAACCAGGATGGTTCGGCCTCAATTTGCATTACTCGGTCGGCTTCCGTGATGCTCGGCTTTTCCAGAGTCTCCAGGTGGAACTTTTGCTCGGCATCCATCGTCTCCGCGGTTGCCAATCGGGAGAGTAGGTCGGCGCGGGCATTCTCAGATCTGGGAATTTGAATTATTTCAAATTCGACAAAGTGGGGGAGCAGGCTACGCACCTCCTGGAGATATCGAATCATGTTTGGCTCCCGGGCTTCAAACTCCCCAAACATGGTCAGCTACCAGCTAAGAGTCGGTGAAGGAATTAAGCTTCTCCACCTTCAGATTGCGGGCGATTCGGAGGTCGGCTAACAGGGCTTCGTACTCGGCTTCGTTGTTGGAAGCCGGGAAGGAGAATCGGACGCCATATTCGAAGGTCATCCCCTCAGGACTGGTAAGAACTAGACCCGCACCGGAGTGATGGGCATTGGATGACCCGTCAACGTGGAGGAGCCACCGGGCCCCAGATTTTGGCTCTTCAAGGGAGTTTGGGGTAGAGCCGTCCTCCGGGATGGTACACTCGAGGAGGAAGTCGGCTAGTACCTGGGCTTTGATGGCTGGACGAGGCTGAAAATGTATGTCATGCTCACTTAGCTCGACAGCCCATTTTGTCATTCTCCCGATGTCTCGGGACGGTGGACAGCCACCTTGATGGGTTGGTCAGTCAGGACCATCACGGAATGTGCTTGGAAGTACGACCGTAGCTTTCGAACTGAGGTGATTAAGGCCAGCACCATCTTTTCAATTCTGTTGTACCTTGTCTCCGCATCGCGGAGCAGCCTGCTCACATAGTATATCGGCTTCTGGACTTTGCCTTCTTCTTTGACTAGCACCGAACAAACCGCACCCTCCGAGATAGCCAGGTACAAAAATAGGGTCTCTCCCGGGGCTGGACTACTGAGGAGTGGGGGCGAGCCGAGGTACTTTTTGAGATCTTGAAATGACTTCTGGCATTCGGGAGTCCACTGAAAGTTTTGGCCGATCGGAGAGTCTTGAAGAAGGGAAGGCATCTCTCGGCCGACCGTGCCATAAAGCGGTTAAGGGCTGCTATCCTCCCGGTTAAGCGCTGAACTTCTTTAACAGATGCTGGGGGCGCCATTTGTTGGAGAGCTTGAATCTTTTGGGGGTTAGCCTCGATACCCCGCTGGGAGACCATGAAACCAAGAAATTTCCCGGAATTGATGCCGAAGGCACACTTGGTCGGGTTGAGTTTCTCCCATATTTGCGCAGTGTTGAAAAGCTCTCCGAGAGGTCCTCGACATGCCATGGCGCTTCCTTGCTTTTGACCAGCATGTCGTCCACATACACTTCATGTTCCGGCGATT
Source organism: Calamus simplicifolius (assembly GCA_900491605.1). Classification (NCBI taxonomy): domain Eukaryota; kingdom Viridiplantae; phylum Streptophyta; class Magnoliopsida; order Arecales; family Arecaceae; genus Calamus; species Calamus simplicifolius. The sequence continues at coordinate 10,747 of UESW01003033.1, read as the reverse complement.
TGCTCCTTGAACACCTTGTTAACCAGCCTCTGGTAGGTTGCCCCTGCATTTTTAAGACCAAAAGGCATAACACGGTAACAGTAGGTACCTCGGTCGGTTATGAAGGCGGTCTTTTCTTCATCCTCAGGGGCCATTCGGATCTGATTATATCCTGAATAGGCGTCCATGAATGATAGCATCTGGTGGCCTGAGGTGGCGTCCATGAGCTGGTCGATCCGAGGAAGGGGAAAGCTGTCCTTCGGGCAGGCTTTGTTGAGGTCGGTGAAGTCGATGCAGATCCTCCATTTGCCGTTTGACTTTTTCACCATGACGACATTTGACAGCCAGCTCGGATAATTCACCTCTCGGACAAAATTGGCCTTGATGAGTTTGTCTACCTCCTCTTCAATAGCCTTTTGCCGTTCTGGGGCGAAGCTCCTCTTCTTCTGCTTAACGGGCCTGTGCATCTCGTCCACATTGAGATGATGGACGAGAACCTCGGGGCTGATCCCTGGCATGTCGGAGGCAGACCAGGCGAAGATGTCTGCGTTGTTTCGGAGGAATCTAATCAATATGTGCCGAGGCTCTCCTTTGAGTAGCGACCCAATTTTTATGGTTCGGTCGGGCTGAGCTTCGTCCAATGGCACCTCCTCCAGTTCCTCTGCCGGTTCTCCCCGCTGTTCGGCGAAGTCCTCGCGAGCGTCTAGCCCATCAACCTCCGGCATTCTAGACTGAAGGCTTGTAACAAAGCATTGCCGGGCCATGGCTTGACTTCCCCGAACCACTCCAACTCCTCGCTCGGTGGGGAACTTCATAACAGATGCGGGACGAAGACAACTGCCTTGAGGGACATTAGACCGGGCCTACCGAATATAGCGTTGTATGGGGATCTGAGGTCGGTCACTAGGAAGTCTGTCTGTACAATAGTCACAAGGGGCCAGGTTCCCGCACGGACCGTCAGGGTGACGACCCCTTTCGGGACAATGACGTCGCCTGTGAATCCCATCAAGGTGGAATCCACGGCTCAAAGGTTTTCCACTAGTAATTTCATCCTGGCAAACACATCGAGGTACAAAACATTTACCGAGCTTCCACTATCAACGAGGATTCGGCTTACATCATAATTGTTCAAATTAAGGGATACAACTAGTGCATCATCATGGGGGAGTTGTATCCCCAGAAGATCGTCATCGGAGAAGGAGAGCTCGCCTGTCCTTACCTTTTTTGGCGCCGATCCTTCACCGCCGCCCCTGGGGCTCGACCCGCCGGCCTCTTCAATCATGTTGATGCGGCCAATCACGGGCGGATTTGGTAGAGGAGGAGGTTGTCGGAGCTCGGGCTGGCGGTCACCTCCTTGTGGTGGCTCGGGCGCTCTCCTAAACTGATCCAGTCGTCCCCGCCGGATCAGCCTCTCAATCTCATTCTTCAACTGCCAGCATTCTTCAGTGTCGTGACCATGCTCCCTATGGTAGCGGCAATACTTGGCAGGATCTCTTCGGGTCGGGTTCCCTCGGAGAGGCACTGGCCGGGGGAACTGGCGCTCTATTTCCATAAGGATTTGCGCCCGGGGCACGGTTAGTGGAGTATAGTGATCGAATCGCCTAGGAGGACTCCGGGAGCGATTCCTTGGCGGCAGCGGAGGGACTCTTTGGCGGCGAGGCGGACTTGGTCGCCGGGCAGGACGGTGCCTGTCGGGGACTTTAGGCTCCTTCTTCTTTGCTTGCTCAGCGCGGGTGACCCTCGCGATTCCTTGACCCTAGCGTACTTGTCCGCAAGGGCCATCATATCAGAGAGACATGGGGGGTAGCTGACCTCCATAGCAGGTAGAAATCGCTCTCCTTCGAGACTCCCCCCGCCAGGGTGGACATAGCCACCTCATAATTAAGGTGGTCCACCTCTAACATAGTCTTGTTAAAACGGCCAAGGTAATTCCTCAAGGACTCCCCCTCTCTCTGCTTAACTTCGGAGAGGGAGTCAGATCTTCGTCGGTGGCGGCGGCTGCTGACGAATTGGCCAATAAAAAGGCGGCTTAGCTCATCGAATGAATCGATGGAACCTGGCTTCAAGGCGTTGAACCAGGTTCAGGCGGATCCTCTAAGGGTGGATGGAAAGGCGCGGCAGAGGACCGCATCAGATGCTCCGTGGAACATCATTATTGACCGGAAGCTACTGAGATGGTCATCCGGGTCAGTGGAGCCGTGGTAGGGTTCGATGGCTGGTAGCTTGACATGGGAGGGAATCACTTCCTCCATGATCCCCTTAAAGAAAGGGATGCCCTGCTCCGCCTTGGGCTGGGGCGGATGGGCCTGCTTGGCGGCGTCCAGCTCCTGACGCATCTCCTGGATCTGACGACAGATCTCCTCTTCACCAGTCGGAGGAGGAGCTGGGCGTGAGAATCGCAAGGATGGTGTTGAATCATGGTGAGATGTCACCGGGGAGAGGGATCGGGCTCGCCGAGATCTGGGAGGATCTCTATCATAACCACCTCGCGGGACTGGCTTGTCCCCTCTGGGCCGGTGTGGAGGATCCGCGGATCCATGCGGATCAGAGGAGGAGGCTGCCGGCGAAGAAGGAATCGCCGCCTCCTTCTGAGGATGCGAAGCAGGAGGAGCTGCAAGGCGCTCTTGAACCAGGTGGGTAAGGGCCTGGACTTGTTGAACCAGTGTAGCAAACTGGTCTTGGGTCACCGGGATGGCAGGCGGCGATGGGGTTTCGACCGGTGGAGGCTGCAGCACTGTACCGCCCGTCGGATCAGGCCTCTGGGAAGCGACCTGATCTTGGGCTTCAGAGGTTGCTCTTCTTCGGTTGGCCATTAAAGAGGTTCTTCTCGGATTTAGATCCTTGTCTCCTTTCTTCAAGTTTTGATGGGACTTGAGACCCTTCCTCTAGCGCCAATCTGTTGCCGCCGGGATCCGTCCTCCGACTCAGGCGCGGTCGATCTCCAGGAAGAGGGGGGCGGACCTACACAAAAAAGTCCTCACGCGGAAGGCGCTGGGGGTGGCCCTCCGCGGAAGACCCTCCGATGCTCAAGTCAGTGGAGAAGAAATCGACGATCAACCAGATAATGGGGAGGTGGATCTCTCGGGAGACCTCTCCGGGGGCGGCCAATCGAGAGCTCCAGAGGGCAAGAGCGTCGACGAGCTGTCGGAGAGAGCCAGGGAGTGGGAGCCGTGCACAAGTGTGTGCCAAAAAGGGGCACGTACCTGAGGGAATCTGCGAGCGTGATGTTTATAGACTGTCACCTGTGACTTGAACGCCTTCTGGAAGGTTCAGAGGTTGTTAGGATATGGGGACGAATCGAATCAGGCCGTTGTGGGGCCGTTGGAATCCATATCTGTTTGTTAGGGGATCGACGGCTAGGAGAGCTCCTTGATGGCTTGAGATCTGGTTGAGTAGACCTGGGGCAGTTATGATAGGTTCTAGGCCACGTCTCGACATGATTCCTTGTCTGGATGTCGTTATGGGAAGCCTGGGCTTTCCCGCGTCAGGTTCCGCGGAGGTAGGTATTGGATTGTGGATCGCTTGATGAAGCCGAGCCAGGGAGACTCGGGGGAAATGAGCTAAGGAAGCCCGGAAGGGCCGAGCTATGGAGATCCTGAAGGGCCGAGCTATGGAAGCCCGGGAAGGCCAAGCTACGGAAGCCCGGGAAGGCCGAGCTACGGAGGCCCGGAAGGGCCGAGCTAGGAAAACCCGGGAAGGCCGAGCTAAGGAAGCCCGGAAGGGCCGAGCTAGAAAAACCCAAATTTTCTTTGAGTTATATTACAAAACCATTTTTTTCATTTTTTTTTGGTAGTTAAATTACAAAACCACTTTTAATCATTATATTCTTACATAATATGGAAGCACTAGACTAGCCATTAAATAAAAATGAATGAATAATCTAGAAAGATGAAAGTTATACCAAAGCAACACCTATTTTTTTATCCCTACTGCATACCAAAGGTTAATGAATAGGAAAAGTCTTTATGCTTCGGACTTCGATGCACAAAGCACACGTACCAAACATGACCATTGGCCGCGTGCTCGTGTGAGCACGCATGCCACGGCTCATTGAGCTGCGGCGCGCCTCGCACGCGCGTTTGCATAGGGGCTCAGCCAATGATCACGCTCGGTGCGCGATTTGTGCATCAGAGTCCAGTGCACAAAGACTTTTCGTAATGAATATTGCGCCAGCCTTTTCTCTAGTCAAGTCCTTTACTTAATTATTGCATTACAACCACTCATAATTTTCACTGATCTATTTATTTATTTTCTAATATTAATGATTTGACATGTAGAAGATCTTAAAATGCCATTCTTTCATATTTTATACTGATAACCTACAAGGTTGTTTGCTATGCTCATTTGAATTAGTTATGATTTGATTTTCATTTAGCTCCTTAAAATGTTTGCTGGTTCCTTACATAGTAAGACTTATCCCATTATATGTTAATATTTTAAATTTTATTTCTTTTTTAACGAAATTTAGATGCGCTATATTGTGTATGCACCAGTAGATTTTGTCCATATGATTCTTTATCTTTTTCAACATCATTTCAACTTTTATATAAACATGAATGAATGATGGCACAAAGGGAAAACAAATAAAGGGATAGATAAGGAATTGATGAATATACACAATGCACAATGGTGAAATTTTATTTTTTTAATTATTTTTATAAAAACCTTTTTCTACTGCATTTAAATTTTGTCCCTATAATTTTTTTTCTTCTGCTAATTGATCAAAAAGATATGATGCTTATCATATTCTTTAATTCTCTTTCTTTTTTTTCTTTATCTATTATTTTTATGAATATTGATTGATCACAAAGAAAGTACTTTTTGAGAAAGTTTAGATTCTATTTTTTTTTCTTTTAATGGCCCCCTAACCTCATTTCTTTCTTTTTTTTTATCTTTATTATTATTATTATTATTATTGAATTGGTGCCCTACTTCAAGGAAAGTTCCATCTCAACTCAAGAGTCTAAAATTTTAAAGTATGTTTAAAATATAAATTAAGAGAAAGAAAATTGATTCTTACGTAGCTTCTTAGATCTACAACAAGTATATATCATACATAAGCTCAATTACTGTCTTTTTAAATATTATCCAAGCTTCAATCTTAAGTTACCATTTCATGCCTTTAAAGTCTTTAAAGCTACCTTTCAATATTGCCAAACCCTTACCCAAGCCCTTATCCATTCAATGTCTGCAAGCCCTTACCCAACATCTGTATGTCCTTAAACTTCCTACCATTCAAGGTACCATCCAAGTACTGCGCTGGAAGCATAGGCTTAAGACAGTCCCTAAATAGGATTCGATTCGTTTCGTTGTCTGCCATTTTTTCTTTCTTTATTATTATTTTTGAAATGTTGATTGATCATCAAGAAAGCGTTCGACTCGTTTCTCTTTGTTTTGCTTTTCTTTTTTTATTTTTGCTATACGCATAGCATGTGGACGGCATCAGTCATTGTGCCAGTCAATGAACTGATTAGATTATTAGCCTAAATTAATAACCAAGGCCAACAACATGTTATATAATGAATGGTAAGTGGTCCTTCCATACTTTCTTTCGGCTGGACTTATTTGTTTTATCGACAAATCGTCTTCTATGTGATGCTCTTCTTTAGAAGTTGTGACCATGCGTGTTGAAGGAATATCCTAGAACGTTCACACCCACTATTTTCTTTCACAACCCGTCGATTTATTTATGCTAGATCAGATCAACTCTCTCTCCTAGTCAACTTATGGATTCGATTCGATTCCTATTATTTTATTTTCTTTGTTATTATTATTATTATTATTATTATTATTATTTGAAATGTTGATTAATCATCAAGAAAGCTCTTGATTCCTTCCTCTTTATCGATTCCTCCCTTTTTTATTTGTTAAGTTTTTGTTTTAGAGCTGATTCAAAGCCAATCATTTTTCTCTCTTTTTTTGTTGATTATTGTTCTGAAAGTGGATCGATGGAAAAGTCTCGATTTCTTTGATATATTTTCTTTATTTATTATTTTTTGGAATATGATTCCATGCCTTCTTCGTTGTTTCTCTGAAACTTCGAGGGAGGCTTCGTTCTGCACAAGGAAACAATGCCAGAAATTTTTAAATGCATGGGGACTCTTCCGCATTGCCCGTTTGATTTTGGGAGCCTCGTTGCAGCCATGCACTTGATTCCACCGAAGCAGCTGCCTTCATGCGCACAAGTAATGCCATTGCCACGCTAGCTTAACAAAATTTGCTCATCTTAAGATGATATAAAATAATGCCAACCTATTTAAAGTTGGTACATGAACCTTAGCAGGTTCTATTCTCCTCCAATTACTTTGTAAAAATTGCTGACCAATGGTCGAAAGAAAAAGAAAGAAAGAAAGAAAGAAAACAGTTAACAAGAATGGTATCACCATCCAAAATCAAGCATAAAAAAGCTGCTAGATAACTTAAATATTAAAATCATGATGAGAGTTGAACTCAAAGAAGGAGAAGATTATTAGCACGTAAATGCATCTCTTCAATTATGGAGTAGCATTGCCCCGTCAAGCATCCAAAATTTATTTCTATTTCATCCAACAAAAAAAATGAAAAAAAGAACCCAAACTTTCTTTTGAGTTATATTACAAAACCATTTTTTATCATTTTTTTGGCAGTCAAATTGCAAAACCACTTTTAATCAGTATGTTCTAACATAGTATGGGAAGCACTAATTTAAGCATTAAATAAAAATGAATGAATGGTCCAAAAAGAGAAAAGTTATACCAAAGAAGAAACTTACACGCTGTAGTTTACATGCTGTAACATCAAGTATAGGATAATAATTTTTACATATTTTTTATAGAATTAAAATATAAAAATTTCTTTAACTCCTCGAATGTGACAAACTTGATGAAAGTTATTTTGTAAATAAAAAGAAAGTTTACAAAAAAAGAATAATGTATATGGCTATATGTTTGGCAGCACTACTACTTCTATACATTCTATCTACAGTTTGTTTCTAAGGCTTGTGATGGTAAACAAAAAAATCTTCTTCATTATTCACTAAAATGTTCTCAGCAGCACAGAGGTAAACAGCAATGCAACCTGGAAGTGGCTTGTATGCAAGTGCCAGCATCCAGGATCCTTGCCTTGTATATTTATTTTACGTCTCCACATATGTTAAGAGGCCAATCAATCAACCTGTCCTGAATAGTTTCAGGAGCACCCTGCCATTATAAAACAACTCATGTTATACGGACTACAATGAGAAATCAACTACAGATAGACCGTACCTGAATCCTCAACATATATTTTTTATCCAAAAGATGACGCTCTTCTGGAATAAAGCAATACATCAAATATAGAGTGATATATTGGGAGGAACAAGAAAATGAAGACTTGATAAAAGTCAACTTCAGAAGCACTGTCAATTTATAGAATTGAATAATCGGCCAAAAGAAATTCAGAACTGAATACCGCCATTACATGCAAGAAAATTTTCAGCCAATGTTTAGCAAAACCAAAGCATTAGGATTATTATAGACCTTTTGAGATTTATTCTAACTAGTATTGAAAAATGCACGAGCAGCGCTGGCTAATGGCAAAATCATCAGAAATAGCATTACTAAGACAAAGGTGCAGATAATTGCATTTAGGGCAATCAGCATGACAATTACTAGAAAGATCATGACTTCTAATTGAGATATCACTGGCAACTTTCTATTATGGCACAAACATAGCAACATAAACAAAGTAATGCCAAACGAGGAAAAACAAGAGAGACAGACAGAGAGAAAGAGTATGTCTTGGCACTGCCACACTTCAAGAATGCAAGAAATTATTTCAGAAAACGAACAACAGCAGCCATTCTTTTTAAGTGAGAAGAAAAATGGTCTCTGTACAATCTGCACAGTATGACCGCATGACCTGAATTCAAGTGAAATCAGAAAATCAAAATTATAAGAACAAGATTATTGAGCATAATGCAAATCATATATGCTCAAGCGAGATGATGAACACATCAAGTTTCACTGGTGCAGACATGAAATGACAACTTTCAACAAAACACAAAACCTTCGTTAAGAACTTGATAATACCTCCAAGAGATCACTAAAATTTTCACCCTCCCAGCAAGGTATTCTGAATGGCTCCATGCAGAAAATTTCACAGTGTGCTAATGCAATCAAGGAGGTATAACAGAAGTGATAATTGACGAACAACTCAAAAAAAGCTTCTCTTTGTTCCTTGTTTGGATCCTCTAATCCCTAACAGCAAAAAATCCATTTTTGCTAGAAGTAATGTTAATGAAGTATCATAGTTGTAGTGCAAGCAACACTAGTACTGGAAACCAGATATGCAGAAACAACTTGTTTTGCATCCATGATAGAGGGCTAGTGGGTAATGAATGCTTGTCATACCTTTTTAAGCTAGCATGCAGCAATAATGGCAAAGAAAACTATGAAAAGAATGAACAACCCACTCTCCCAGCTATTTGCAGTCACCTGAAACACCAATTACCTAACAATTACCATTAAACATGCATGCTCCACTTTCCAAGATCATTATTTGACTAGGGACCAGAAGTTACCCTTTCAGTGGAAAATAGAATTGTTTGCATTAGTTTTCCTTGACTTGTCTCAAATCCCGTCCGCAGTACAACAGCCAAGCATCCCCCATCAGGTGTTTTCACATTAAATGACTGCATGTTACGCATTAGTTTTTCGTTTTGCCAATAATCCCATCCAATAATGGCAAAGAAAACTATGAAAAGAATGAACAACCCACTCTCCCAGCTATTTGCAGTCACCTGAAACACCAATTACCTAACAATTACCATTAAACATGCATGCTCCACTTTCCAAGATCATTATTTGACTAGGGACCAGAAGTTACCCTTTCAATGGAAAATAGAATTGTTTGCATTAGTTTTCCTTGACTTGTCTCAAATCCCGTCCGCAGTACAACAGCCAAGCATCCCTCATCAGGTGTTTTCACATTAAATGACTGCATGTTACGCATTAGTTTTTCGTTTTGCCAATAATCCCGTCCAATAATGGCAAAGAAAACTATGAAAAGAATGAACAACCCACTCTCCCAGCTATTTGCAGTCACCTGAAACACCAATTACCTAACAATTACCATTAAACATGCATGCTCCACTTTCCAAGATCATTATTTGACTAGGGACCAGAAGTTACCCTTTCAGTGGAAAATAGAATTGTTTGCATTAGTTTTCCTTGACTTGTCTCAAATCCCGTCCACAGTACAACAGCCAAGCATCCCCCATCAGGTGTTTTCACATTAAATGACTGCATGTTACGCATTAGTTTTTCGTTTTGCCAATAATTAACCAAAAAAATTAACCAAAATGAAAATGTTACAATAATTAAAGGCAAGTGAACAATGCATTAAAGCCACATCTATAATACCTTGTCTGGAGTGTGCTGCAAAATCTTTGTTCCATACCAAACATGATATAACTTTTTTCTCATTTAATAGACAATCTATGATCAGAACATGGACCCGCAATTGAAACCTAAAGAAACAAATTACAATGTAAAAGAATAAACAGAAAGAAATGAAGAAAAAGCAAACCCTTGCTTACATAGCCCAAAAGATTTTGCTACCATCTAACTTGAATACTGATAGGGAACCTAACCACATAGCAAAAGATGTGTGTGTCTCCTTCTAACAAGGTACGATTAGAAAAGACGTTTCTGCCTTTCAATCTAGAAAAATGATGATTAATAGTGAAAAATCATGGGATGCTTACGGGTTTCCATCACTAGCTTTTCAATAACCTAGAGGGGAATGAAGGGACCCATTAAGCTTTGCAGGAAAGCATTAAATTTTTGTCTCCAACCGACTCAAAAAAGATTTCAATATTACATTTTCTATTTTTGCCAATGTGGATTATATTTGTTATTTTCAAAAGGAAGATGAAAATTTTCAGTCTATTTTTTATTGGAGTGTGTTGTCTTGAAATATATCATGTCTAGTGCTTTAGCGTATCGCTTAGTTCGTCCCTTTCCCCACATGTTATATGGTGCCCATAATGTAATGACAAAAGCCAAAGATTTAAAGTCTTTTTTAGGACTAACTTTGATTATTATAAGTTATGCAAAATGAATATTTTTTGTACATCTTCAAGGAATTGTCATTCAATGTGGATGCCACAAATCTGTGGAAATATTGGGCTATAGAAGTGTGATCTTATTCTCCATAGTTTTGATAATTGACACTTCTGAGTAATTAGTTTTTCTTTTCATTGAAGTAACCTATCATATTGTTGATAGTAAAAATCAAGATCAAGTTACAACATGATGAAGACATGCCAATTGCAGGCTAGCACAATGCATTGTCGTGTCATGCCATGTTGTGATGATCACATGTCCTGCCAAATGCCATGGTTCATAGGAACAAAAATGGGTCTTCATTAGTCCATTTCAGCCTGCATGTATTGAGGACTAGCGTGAGCAACAAGAAAGTTACAGGAGAACATACCCTTATACCCTACCTAGACCTTACCATCATGGAGTGGCACACCTTGACTTGAGTCCTTGATAAATTTCTATTCTCTCACTCTCTTATAGCTTTCCTTACTTTTAATTTGACTATATTGTTTCTGAGCATATGAAAAAAGTAGTACTTTATCCACAACTTCTACAAATAGTGATATTATTTAACCTAAAAAAAAACTATTATTTTTTACAGTCAGATGCTAAGAAGTACCAAGAGATTATGTCACTACAACCTCTGAACTATATCTACTAATAATTATCTATACTGGAAATTCCATAAGCCAATTTACATTGCA